>RJWM01025823.1:0-28838 GCA_004363535.1 Dasyprocta punctata | reverse complement strand
TATATATATTTATGATTGTAATCTCTTCCTCTTGAAGTTTTCCCCTAACAAGCACGTAGTGACCTTCTTTATCTCTTTTGCTCGTTTTCGGTTTGAAGTTCACATTGTCTGCAAACATAATAGCTACCCCTGCTTTTTTCTGGGTTCCTGTTGCATGGAGAATTGTTTTCCAGCCTTTGATTTTTAGTCTGTGAGTTTCCTTTTGAGTGAAACCTACACAGCATATTGTTGGATTTTGTTTCTTAACCCACTCTGCTAGTCTGTTTGTTTTTATTGGTGAGTTGAGACCATTTACATTGATTGATATGACTGATATGTACTGGCTCATCCCTGTGATATTGCTCAGAATATTCTAGACCACTGAACTTCTAAATATTTTCCTATTATGGGATGTCTCTAAATCTTCATAGGTTTTATTTTCTACCCTTTGAAGCATATGCGTGTCAATAAAGTCTCTGTTGCATTAGTTACTTTTACTTGTCTGGTTCATTTAGTTTGATATCATTAACTTTGGAACAAAGTTATGTTTTGTAAGATATCTAATTGGATGAAATGTATTCTATATTATGTTATTATTCAGAGGCAAAATTGTGAAGTATACTATTGTTTATCCCATGTGAATGCGAACTTTTTCCATCTTTTTTTCTAATATCATTAGCAAAGAGCACATTTGTCAATTCACTGACCGTGTTAACCTGGTCTAACAAAACATGTATCTTGTGATGTCTGTGCTTGAGCTACTTCTTCGTAGTAGGGTATTGTTGTCTTTCGGGTTTTAGTTTGTAGTTTCAGACTGATGATTTAACTGGAAAAATGATAGAACCATTATCCTGAATTCTC
The DNA here is from genome assembly GCA_004363535.1 of Dasyprocta punctata. Lineage (NCBI taxonomy): Eukaryota > Metazoa > Chordata > Mammalia > Rodentia > Dasyproctidae > Dasyprocta > Dasyprocta punctata. The sequence continues at coordinate 27,998 of RJWM01025823.1, read as the reverse complement.
CAGGGTGGCACTAATTTCTATTAACCACTTTCTCTGAAATGTAATAATACTATTTTAAAAATTTATTGTAGTGTCCCAGGTGTGATGGTTCCAGAGGTTTCCATCATGATAACTGTGGACCACATGTAGTAAGAGTTGTGCATGGTAACTGGGCGGGTCTGTGATACAGTGGACCCATGTTGAGCCGGAGCTTATCCAGAATACCAGTTATTTTCTCATCTCTACATATCCCTACTTTATAGAGAGGAAGTGATGACACTTTATATCTCCATATATCAAAGTAGATTCATACCCTGTGTTTAATAGTTCTTGAAATATTCACGTAGGCCTTTCCCCTAGGCTGCAATTACTCAGTAAAATTACTATGGATGACTTTGAGGAGGAACTTGGAGAAATATGCTACATACTTTTGCCTAGTACTGCAGGGTCCTGTCTCCTGGCCACAGGACTTTATATTTATAAGCTCAACATTAAAGAAGTAGCTCAAGACCAGAACTTAAAAAATACAGTGTGATTATTTATTGTAGCATCTACTGCCAGTATTCTGGCTATTTATTCTTGGTTTCTTCTGATAATATAACTTAGGCCATACCCTGTTGGCTGCCCATTGCTTCTAAGGATACTGTGGTTTGCTAAACATCTCTGTAATTCTCAGTAAGCTCTTTGACTAATACTTTGGTCTTATAGTAGTTCTCTGTTCTTGGGTGGATTCTGATGGATGAGTGTCGGCAGTTGGCCTTCCTTGTTCTATCATATCCCACCCTGAGTTCAGTTTTGTTACAGTTTCTCCTACCATCAACTTTGACCTATAGAGGAGAGCTGTTAAATTCATAATGAAGCTAGCTAGTATCTCTTCCACCATCACATGCTTCATGGCTCTGGTAAATGGCAAACCCTTGGCTTTCTCAGTAGAATTAGTGACCTGGTGGATTTTCTGACATTATCTACACTGCATGTCCACCCAAGAATGCACACATTTCTAGATTTTTGAATCCTTGACTTTACAGTTTGTTATGGAGGTTCTGGCATTTCAATCTCACTTAGCATGGCTGTGTTTTTCTATATTTCTAGGGATTACCCTAACCACAAGTTTGTACCATCTTTTGGCATCCTTGTCAAAGGGGTAAATCTTGTATCTTGGGACACTGCTTTCAAATCATTAAACTCTCTAATTCAACAATAACAATGGCTTGATGAAGCTCTCCTCTGGATCTGGTGCTTTCTTTATTCCCCCAGCTCCCATAGTTATGTGCTGTCTAGATCATATAGCTCCTTTAAAATTCTTTCAAGTCTCTCTTTCTTTTCTTAGCAGTCTTAGCATGTACCTAATTGAGTTGTGCTCAACCTAACCCAAGATTTTTGCTCAGTTACCAGAAGGGGAGGTGTGAGCAGATTTTGAGCTAGGACATGGGTTTTGATGGAGAGAATCCTCTTCATAGTATTCTAGCAAAGGTTAAGGAATATCTTTTAGGAGGGGAAGGTGAACCACTTCTGTGACTACAGATGTCAGGTAAATTTGGGATTTAGAATTTGAGATTTTTCTGGGTGTCAGTTTCATGTGTCAGTGTCCTATACTTTTCCTTCAGGGCCTTGACATTGAAATAGCAGGGTTTCTTTTAATTGGAAGACTTGGTAGTCTGTTTATATAATACCAAAGAGACTGTCTCTCTCTTGCTTACCTTTTCATTATCTTTTTCTAGAGCCCAGTGTGGCAAAACAGTAGATCTAAAGTGTCAGTGACCTAATAATTACTGTTTTCTCCATAATTTTCAAGCATCTGATACTTTAGACCTGCTAGAGTGTTCCTTTTTGTTGGCATACATTCCTGACTTGCCTCAAGTTTAATTGTAGCAGTTGGATGCTGGACAACTTCTCATGGACTATTTGTGTTTTAACTATCTTTGGTGATGGGTACTTCTTTGCTAGCCTGGTGATGAGTGATCTAGATCCAAAATTTCATCTTATTACAGTACTTTTCCTTTCTCATACCACTCCTGGTACCATCACCATTTAGGTTCTCTGGAAAGCAGACTTTAGTATTCATTATGTCCATTGATAGTACTCTTAAAATCAATGTTTGAAAGAGGTGAAAGAGAAAGCAAAGTTGAACAAAAGGTTGAAGTTGAATTGTGATTATGGACTGATAATATTAATCAACACCACAGGAATCTCTGGAGGTAAAAGGTTGATCAGAATTGTTCCATGTTGGACTAAAATGGTAAGGCCTTTAAACTCCCATATTAATCAGTGATTTTGTGTGGATCATTCTTGACTCTTAACTGACTTGTGCCTGTGCTGCTGAGGCAGTTCCTCAAATAGCTTGCAACTGATGACTGATCACTGACAGAACTCCTGGCAACACAGGTAACCAGTCCTTCCTTGAATGATGGTCTGAGCGGTACACATCCATATCCACACACATATCCAAACTTTAGAAATTTGGATAACTTACTTACCAAATAATTGGTTTCCCACTTACAGTACATATTTAGTATTGGTTGGAAAGACAGATTTATTGATTGACATCACTTAGGCAGCCAGGGTGATAGAGAACATAGATTGCCACTGTACCTTTCCTTGATAATTAAATGTTTTCTTCTAGTAATATGGATGCCACATTAGTTTGCATTTCATTGGGGCATTCAACGTCTAGGCAACATGAGGGTATAATGATGTGCCTGTGCCTAAAGGAAGAGCATTGAAACAGCACCAATATCCACCCTAAATATCGTATGTGATTCTTTTTAAACTTTTAGTGTAATTGAAAATAACGTTAGAGATAATAATGAAGGCTGTATTTCTCATTACTATGAATGTTAAAAGGCAAAGAACTTCTAGAAGTAGATTTGTGTTTTATTGTTTGTCTACATTAGTTGTTGTCATGTGTAAGTATTACTGTATTATGATTTTTTTTCTGCAGGCACTCATGTATTTTTAAAACCAGTTTTACTATTTTTATTTTTATAAAGTTAATGTTTATTTTTTTTAAAAAAGCTTTCTTGATAGTGCGGCAAGCCAGTGTAGTATAGTAGTTAAGATCAGCTGGTTTTAATGACTTTGCCAGGTTTGACTTTGAGAAAGTTACTTTACCTCTCATGATGTTGTTTCCTTTATGCATATTAAGGTAACAAGAACATTTACTGTTCATAGTTGTTTTGAAAATTAAATATTACAAAGCATTGATAAGCAATTAACACATTGTTTTCATTAGGTTAAAGGATATAGCCCCTTATATTAGAAAAATTACCGATATAAAAAAACTGTAAGATTTTATTAATTTTTCAGTTCATAGCATTAATTATCATAATAGTAATTTAAGAATTTTTTATAGCTGTGAGAAGTATCCAGGTGCTTTTCCTTTTTGGGCTTCTATAGCACTCTATATATCTCTTAATGCATATCACATTCCATTATAATTCCTTTAGTGGTGAAACTCAGTCTTACTCAACTTCCTATCTATAATGTCATTGTTTCATTGAGTATTAATTACATCTAAGTCAGACTCCTTAAATAGTGATGATTCTTCTTCCCACATCTTATCTAAATCCATTAACCTAAATTTTATAGATTTCCTCCCACTCTTAGTTAATAACAATTAATGAATTTCAGTTTTCTTTAGACCAAACCACTCATGGTACTTTATCTTTTCTCCTGGTGCTATTTTTAGTGCATAATGTTATGGAAAAATATGACTTTGAGAACATTTTGAAGGTAACTCACTGGTATTCAGCATGGTTAGTTTAAATGTGCCAGTAAAATGTGACATTAATAGGAAGAAACTCACTAAAATGAAGAAAGTATTTGAAGCCAAGTACTTTTTGAGTTTTGAGCTTTGCTCACTTATATTAGCTGTGTGATGTACTCAGTAGATCTTTGATAGTCTTGGATAAGCATTTCATTTAAAGATTTATTTCAAGTAGTTTCTCTCTTTTTTTAACTGTGGTAAAATTCACATAACACAAAAACCAACCACTTTAAAACAGTTCACCAGCATGTGGTATGTTCATGTTGTTACATATTCACTCCCTTCTAGTTCAGAAATATTTTTATCACACAAAAAGGAATTCTGTATGCATGAAGCAGTCTTTCTCTCTGGCTGTTCATTCCTTTGTCTACCCACTGTCAATTGCAATTCTGCTTTCTATCTCTATAGATTTATGAATTCTGAGTATTTCTGAAATCATAAAATATGTGATCATAAATTATGTTTAGGTTTTTTCAATTAGTATATTTTCATGGTTCATCAAGGATATATCTTGTATCAGTTCTTTATTTTTATGGTTGAATAATATTCCATTATATGTATATACCAGAATTATTTGACTGTTGTGAAATATGCACACACTTGTGTTCAGTTCTTTTGAGTGTATACCGCGAAGTAGAATTCCTTGGTCATATGGTAATTCTATTTAATGTTATGAGGAACCACCAAACTTTTCCATGGTAGCAATTGCTATTTTACCTTCCCACTAGCAATGTAATTTTAACACCATGTCTTGTTAAGAGTTCTTTTCCTCAGGTTAGTCTTACCTTATTCTCTTTGCTATAAGCTTGAAAACTTTTAACATTTTTCCCCTATCATACTAATGGGGGAATGTAGATGAGGTAGAAATTAAAATTAAGGAGACACTTTTAGTTAAACATAGCAGGTTGAAAATTAATGTTTACTTTTGCTCCTAAATTTTACTCCTAGAACCTTGAGTAAAGAGATGAAGACACACATGTATGAAGGCAAAAAGAGAGATAAAACCCAAAAAATTGAGGCTGTAAAGCAAAAGATAAACAAGTGGTAAAGCTGGAATTGAGTACTTACAAAATTGGAGTGCATGCGAGCCTAAAACCAGACATTTTTCTTAAAAATCCATACAGTTAGGTTTTAAATCCACAGATCCCTTCCTTGTCTTGTGCAGCTGAATATCTGCCCTGCTTGTACTCAGCTGGTAGATAAAGGTTTACTCTTTGCAGACGCTGACAGAGCACTTTATACTTAATGTTACTAGAGTGTGGATGAACATGTAAGTACTATTTTTTAGCAGTGAGGTTAAATGAAATTATTTGAATTTAGTGAAATTTAGTGAAACCTCTGGCTCTTTTCTTTTACTTAGGTCCTAGATTGCTATTAGTCATATTTACACTGTTCATGCAGGAGACTGGAGAATTTACCTTCAGAAATCAGACTCGCCTAAGGAAACACTTACAAGTGCTGAAATGATTCATCTGCTGAGAATCCCCAAATCCCAACTTGTCTTTCCTAAGCATTTTTTGTAGTGCTTTTATATTTGTAGTGTTTCACTCTTGAATTTGAAAGGAAGGCCAGTTATCACTTAGACATTTGAAACAAGCCACTAAATTTGGCCAAAACATTATGTAGGGAAAAGGAAATAAGAAATTAGAAGTAATACAGAAATAGATTATAACATAACTTCATGGGCAGAACTTGTTACATTCATGAGATAAAAATGTGAGATTTTAGTAAAAATAGGTCATTCATAAAAGAAAAATATTGCTCTTGGAAATTAAATTAGGATAACAAAATAATGATCTAAAGATAAAAAATATCCAAGAAAGTATTATTAGCAATAGAGAGTAGGAAAGTAGGATTTAAAATAAGAAGTTCATATGAATATTTTGGAAAACTTGATGTCTTGGTAATAGGGGTTGTAAAATTAAATAATGTAAAATTTTAGATTGAGAAAAAATTACAAGTGAGTAATTCAAAAAAATATTTCGAAGATTGAAGTACATGAGTTTGAAGAATTAAAGTCATCAAGCCCCAGAAAAAGGAATACAGAAGACTCATAGCTAACTTCAGCATGAAGAGAGGAGACAGAAGAGATTAAAAGCTTAGAGAGAGAGGAAAGAACATTATGAATAAGTCACAGAACTCAATAGCATACGGCCTTATAAAATAGCATAGGGCCTTGCAAAATCACCATATGAAATAGTCCATCTGCTAAGATGTCTGAAATGCATTTCATGTTAGAATTCTAAATTTAGACAGACAATACTGTGTTATTAGAGTATAATAGTCATTTTTCGAATTGCAGTTCTCAAAAACATATCTTCACTGTACATTTTCTTTGGAAACTGTAAGAGTATATCTTTACTGAAATATGAGATTAAATGTATAAAACTAGATAACAATGCAATTTAAGGAATAGAGGGGAGATATGAAGAGAATTCTTAAGGTAGCAGATCTAGAAAAGAAATTCAGATTATAAGAGAAAAATGGAGTTTTAGGAGGAATGTCATAAACTCATAAATGAGACTGCAATGTCACTTGATATATTATGAAATACTGAGATGAGATATACACATCTGGTAAAGAAGCATGACTGAATGTGTAAGTAAATATAAAATATGTATTTATAGATGTGTATGTAAAGCAAAAAATAAATGATTTATGCAGGAAATAAATATTCAAGAATAAAATTATAATAATATGATATGTAGCTCATCTGTAAATAATATATAATAAATACTGATTTAAGTAGTCATATATATTATACTTTTACAGTATAAAAATATAAAGGGGAGATGGAAGATGGAAAATATGTTTGTATCTGTCTTTGTAAGAGCTAAATCATCTGAAGATGGCCATCAGGGAGATGTGAAATTAGGAACTAAGTATATTGTTAGAATGAGGAGGTAACTACAAAAAGAAACTCTTTATTTAGAATTAAAAGTGTTTTTCTCTGCGATTCTGGAGTAGGATTTGGCGTGACACAGAATGAGGGGTCTTTTCAGAGACAAACCTTGTGAGTTTTATTGACTTAACTTTGCACATGTATATCTTTAGTTAAAAACAAGAAAAATAAACCCACAATGATATAAAAACTAAATGATGTACAAAGTAGTGGGTCTGGTATATATGTTGAAAAAATTTTAGGGGAAAAATTTTATTTGGCTGCATACTTAGAAATATCTGGAATATATGGTGTGTGGAAGAAATGTAATTCCTACAACATATACAAAAATAAAGTCCAGATGGGTTGAAAACCAAAATACTAAAAGCAGAACTATAAAATCTTTAGAGGAAAATTAGTGATCATATTTAAAATCTTGAGTTACAGAATAAAAGGCAGAAATCATAAGAAAAATGATGAATTTGACAATTTAATGTGCAAACTTTCTGTAAGACAAAACTCCACAAGACAGTAAAAAAATAAGCTATTATATAAAAGAATATATGATCCCTGCATATCATATAGCCACCAAATAATTTACATATAGAATATTTATCATAGAATTTAAAAAAGTTATTAAGAAAAAGACAACAAAGAAATAGGAAAATGAGCAAAAAACTTGAATGGTGAGTCACCAAAGAGTTGAAAAAAATACCACAAGCTAGCTGGTTTCACCAGTAACTGGGAAAGATGCAAAATAAACTATTCATCAGATTAGTAAAAATTAAATTAAAAGTTCTGATAATGCTTACATGTTAGATAAACATGTTCCTTCTGAAACAGGAACTTTCAACTACTTTGAAGGGCAAATTGGCAAAATTTAATAAAATTCAAGTTGTTTTAAAACCAAGTAACTTTTCTCTTAGATATCAATTAGAGAAACTCATAATGTGTATGAGATTTGTATCAGTGAGTATATCAACATGACTTGTAATAGGAAATATCTGAAAAGGATCAATGACTTTTAATAGGTTAGTGAATCAGTATTTGTTATGGTCATAAAATAGAATACTGTAACTAGTTAAAATGAACATAAAGCACCACATACAGTATATCATAAATCTAAGTGAGTTGTTGAATTGACATTTTACCAAAGATTACTCATGCCCAGTAAGCACATATTAAGGTACTGCTGTCACTAATTATTAGGGAAATATAAATTAAAACCATAGAGATACTACACACTGTCAGTGGCTGTTGTCAAAAAATAAAGTAATAAGTGTTGGTAAAATTCTGGAGAGGTTAAACCCTTGTGTGCTGCTGTTGGGACTGTGAAATGGTATAGCCACTGTGGAAAACAAACTGGCAGTTCCTGAAAGTATTAAACATGGATTTACTAGCAATTTTGTTTCTGGATATATTCCCGAATGAAAGCAGAGCCACAAACTAATATTTGTGCACACATGATCATAGACGTGTTATTCAGAATAGGTGTAACATATCAGCAGATGAATGTGATAGTATGATATAAAAAGGAAAGTATTGTGATCCATGCTACAGCTTGTTGAACCTTGTAGACATTATGCTCAGGGAAACATACTAGTGACAAAAAGACAAATAGTACATGACTCTACTCATAAAAGGTATTTGGAGTAGTCAAAAGCTTAGAATCAGAATATAGAGTGATGTTTACCAGGAGCTGGGGAGGGGAAGAATGGAGAAATTGTTATTGAGCAACTTAGAAAAAAGGAGGTTCTGGATATGGATGATGGTAATCGTTGCACAGTTATGTGAATGTACTTAATGCCATTGAACTGTACCTCGTCCCTAACTTGTGATGTTTCAACTTACAATTTTTTGGTCTTATGATAGTGTAAAATACTATGCATATTTTGAATTTTTTTATTTCCCTGGGTTAGCAGTACACCGGGAAGTGGCAGTGAGCTGTAGACTGCAGTCAGCCATGTGACGATGAAGGTAAACAACCAGTACTTTGCAGGCTTGTTTAACCTGTGCCTTGTGGGCCACACGTGCTCTTGGATGGCCAATATGCAGCCCATAAGAAACTTTTAACATTATTATGTTATTTATAATCATATGTTTTCATGATTTAATTGCTCAGCAGTCAGTGCAGACTGCGTAGGCACCTGGGAATATTGTGTAGTGGAGGGCACAGTACTGTGCTGACTCTGCTTCCTTCACCACCACACACAGTCTCATTGAAACTGTAAATCATGATGAGTAAAATGCAGCGATTACTCACAATAATATTTCAGCCTACATACAATACATGTATGCCTGTGAACACAGGTCTTTATGTTATTAAGCCAACATATAAACTTTCTTATTTCATTAGTAAATTTGAGCAGCCATTTCCATTGATTCATTGGTTGTAAAAAAATAAGGTTAAATATCATACTAGTTTTGTATTTATATTGCCCTCCTTTTTGTTATAATAAAAAGTATAAAAAAATGTTTTGTTACATGTATATATATAAATACATAACCTATATTATGTATTTTATAAATGACCCAAGACAATTCTCTTCATTCACTGCAGGCAAGGCAAGCCAAAATGTTGGAAACTCATGCTCTAAAGTGCACAGTATTGCTTTATAGTAATATTAAGTATATGTTTGACTTACAGTTCCAATTTAGAATGAATTTGTTGGGATTTAACCCCATATAAGTTCAGTAATATTTGCATTTAAAAGGGTTAAAATGGTAAAAATTTAAAAAAAAACCTCTGTTTTTCAAAATAAGCAAGTCACAAGAAGGATGCTTAGGATATACCATTTATTTTAAATTTTGTAACTTACAAAAGAACTATAAACTGTATCAGTAGAGACATTTAAAAGCAAATATAGGATACTGTTTCCTTCCAAATAAAAAGGAAAGAAACTAAAATTGGGGAAGGAGTACACAAGAATTTCAATCATATATGAAAAGTTTTCTGTCTTTTAAAATATCTATAGCAAATATGATAAAATATTGGGCTTGATAATTCTGACTGGTAGTATTTGTAATTCCATTCCTTGGACTATTCTATGTGCTGAAAATATTTCTCGTTTCTCTCAAAAAGAAAATGACTTACAGAATTAGAAGAAATCTTCAAAAACTCAATTTAATTTTTTTATTCTCCCAGTTCCTTTTCCTGTATCACTACATACATGATTTTTTTTGAGCATTTTTGTGTTTTTCATCTTGTGTATCACCTTTTTTTCTCCTTGTCTGTCTGTTGGATTATTTTTCCTTTAGCCCTAGGCACACTCAAGTTGTTGGGTCACAGTTTTTGCTGGACTCCAGATGTCTTAAATTGACCTTGAAGATCTGTCTTCTTTGAAGACATTTATAGGTTTCTGTAGTCCTACTCTTTCCTCTGAGTTTCTGTTTTATTTAATTCCCTTTTTATGTAATTGTGATGGAAATAATGTAATAAATACACAATTTATAAATTATTGACCATGTGTGTTTGGGTGTGTTGGGATTGGATGGAATGATTGAAATCTATCAAGTCATTAGCTGCTTCTAACATTCTTCTATCTTTCCTTTACAAAATCTGTACCCTTTATGGATCTTCCCCTTTCAAAAAAGGAATGATTTTTGTTTTAATAAGCACACATAAACATAGGTTATGGAAAAACAAAGGTAGTCAAATTGACTTTATGCAAATTGTGTAATTTATGATAGGTCCCATTCTTCATTTCTACCTTCTTAATCAACTTCACTGAATTCTTATAGAGACTATGTTAAGTACTGTGCATGAAAGCACTTTGAAAGCTTTGTAGTTCTACAAACATATTATGCACATTTCTTAAATTAACTCTAACTTGTAAAATAAGCAGACTGTTTTCATGCATAGACCTTCATTATAGTATTTCTTGAAATGTGATCTTCAGAGCATTGGCTTTTGAGAATGTTAATAAGTGGTACCTGAACATTGCTTCTATTAACGAAGCATTGTGAAAGCACTGGTTTAAATATAGATAAGTTAGTTTTCTGTACTCTTTTATTTTTTCTTTTGAAAGTAACAGGCCAGTATACTTTGCAATCTAGAGAGAGGAAGAAAAGGGAAAGGGAGAGAGGAGAGGGGAGAGAGATTATACAAACTAGGAGTATTCATTTTGGAGGGATTTGTGTACCTTGGAATGCACTGTGGGAAATACAGTTCAAGATAAGTTTTATTGTTTTCAGTGTTACATTTTCATTTTCTGAACTATGATTTTGCTTTTCATAATTTGATCTTCATTAGTAAGAATATTGAATTAAAACCATTTGACTTCTTGTGTTAGAGACATTATAACTGGTAGGAAAACAAGTTACTTTTATAACTAACTGTATTCTTGTTCCATAAGGGGCTCTATCTTTTCTATAAAATTGCTTTGAAAAGCTTGTTATAGTTATGCGCTTTTAGTAGATAGCAAAGCTAATTTTAACGTGGCATATCAAAGGAGATGAAATCTAAAACAATATTCTGACAGTGTTCTTAATCATTGGATATTGAATTATTTGAAATTACAAAATCTGTTAGCATATATGTGAACTGTAGGTTCTATTGAAATGATAAGTATTTTTCTCACCTATATTTCCATAGTTCTTATATAACAGATGATTTGTTTTTCATTTTTTTTTAGTTTTTTTTTTTGCTATTTAACAAGTCTCTTCTACATAAAATAAAAGCTATTCTCTCAAAACTTCAAATGTTAAAGTGATTTAAATATTTTATTCTGAATCTGGCATTCTTTTAGTGAATAGTAAATATACTATTTACTTTTGTATGCAAGAATGTACTATTTGAGGTAACATTTAACTTTCCAATAAATGTGCCTCATATCGACAGTGTTGAACTTTACTATATGGACGTCAGCATAGTTAACAAAGATATGCCATTGAAATATCTTGCAACATAAAATATACTTAATCTCATTCCTTTTATTTCTTTATTGTCATATACTTCAAATTACTTGTGAAAATTTTAGGCAAGCTATTTTTATTTAAGGAATAATGCTAGTGTAGTGATTCTAAATTGTAGGTCATAGAAAATCAATAAAGGTATTTCTTTTTGCTTTCATCCTGATTTTAAGTATTATATTTATAATTTGACCAATGATAATTTTATGTGATTTGTTTTAATATGTTCCTTTGTGTAATTTTTTGTTTGTTTTCTTTTTTCTAGCTTGCGATGAATGGAAAACATTACCAAAACCAAATCTTCATAGAGATGTCAACAGATTTGGACATTCTGCAGTAGTCATTAATGGGTAAAAGAAGCACATTTGAAAATTTTAGAGGGTTAGGGATATCAATTCTTCATATAGTTATTGGTTTTGATATATTTTTTGACAATCATCATTGGTACTTAATGACATTGGATTTTATGTATCCCTACTGTGTCATAGAATACATTTTAGTTTGTTAGCTATATCTTTGTTTCTTTTTTCTTTTAAATACATTCAGGGGAAGGAGAGTAGTTAAGGAACTTTTTCCTTAAAGGCATTGTGAATTCTTTTTTCAGAGTTCAGGAAAAAATAATAGTTGTACCTATGAAAAGATCCGGCTAAAGTGCTAGAGTGGCTAGCCCCTATTTATCTCAAGGAGATAAAGAGAAAAATTAAGTTCTCATTTTAATTCATGGAAAATAATGCATGATTTTTGATGAATCTCTTAACCTCCTTAGATTTTAGATTGTTATGTCCATTGATAAGTTGGACTGGATGAATATTAAAATAGGTTTGCCCTTTACATTAATAGAATTTTTGTTTCAATAGCAAACATTTGGTAATTTGGACTAAAGTGACACAAAACAATTTGCATTTTTAGCCCTTAATTTAAAATACGGAATTCAGAATTTTATTATTTTCTTATCCTAATTATATAAAAATTATTCACTATTGCCACACAGTGACTTGATAACCATAATGAAACTGTGTAACTGTTGTCAGTTGACTTTCAAAATAATAATGAGTGAAATGCAATGTTAAACATAAAACTTTTAGGTTTCTCTGTTGAAATTGTGTTTGTTTGATTTTTTTTTTTCATCTGCTTGTTAGTGAATGTTATTCTTGAAACATTTTTTGTATTTCCATTTATTATGTTAGTATTTTCAGAAGTAAAAAGAATGCTGTTTATGGACATGTCAAACATTTTGCACTAGTTAGTATCAATTACTTTAGCACTGAAATTTTGAAAAATGTTTTGATTATTTTACTTTTGGTCTTTTCATTTAAGAGCAAAAAAGAATGAGAAGATCTCTGCAAATTCTAAATTCTATGTATTGATAATGATAGTTCTAGATAGGAATTCATAAGTAAATCTTATTCATGTCTGCTTATCTATTTCACAAAAATTATTTCCTACTCTATTAAGACAATAGTTAATTTTTCTGGCAAGAAGAATGTTATACCTTTTATTCTTTTTCATTTTTTTGGTTAATAGAATGCTGTTTTGAAAACTTGATTTTCTTTAGTATGTTAAAATTTATACAATATTTTAGGTTTCTTCTAGAAAGGTTTTGGAAAATCTCACAATAGTTCATCTGCTATTTTCATGGTATTATATGTTAGAAATATGGTTTTCAAGAACAGTTCTGAAACAAGTCTTTAAAAATAATTCTTCATTTTAAAAGTGAATTTGTTAGATAGAAATTTTTAATCTTGTTTTCTTAAGATTTTTGTTAAGATTTTTGTTTTGTTGGACTGGGGATGTAGTTCAGTGGCGTAGCATCTACTGGGTAAGCACAAGGCCCTGAGTTTGATTCCTGGTACAAAACAAAAAAAAAAAGATTATTGTTTTGTTTTTAATAGGTCCATGTATATATTTGGGGGATTTTCTAGTGTACTCCTTAATGATATCCTTGTGTATAAGCCTCCAAATTGCAAGGCCTTCAGAGATGAAGAACTTTGTAAAAATGCTGGTCCAGGGATAAAATGTGTTTGGAATAAAAATCACTGTGAATCTTGGGAATCTGGGAATACAAATAATATTCTTAGAGCAAAGTGCCCTCCAAAAACAGGTAAGGCCTTTTCTCCTTTCCTTTCTGCCAGCAAAATTTCTCTATTTGACTAGAAGTAGAAATGCATTTTGCTCTTAGGAATTACCTTAGTGGCTTACAGAAATGAAAAATTCATAGTCCACTAATTCAAAATCTAATATTCAAATGTAACGGTGATTAATAATTTAACACCTTTGTTGACTATAGTTTTATTTTTGAAATATATGTAACTGTCCTATATATGAATTATTTTGTCATATAAAGTAAAATACTTTCAAGTACATCATTCTTAAGAAATATTATATACTAAAAAGAAACAACATGAAGGTATTTATTCTTATTCCTGAATTATTGCCAAGCCATACTGTAAAGTTAAGACATTTTATAAAATTTTATGATTATTGTTTCACTGTATTTCTTTTAAATGTTGAATAATTCACACTTGCGTGTAATTATCAGTCAATATCATTTATTTTATTTATAATTTGGATAAAATTGTTCAGTGTGCTTTAATTAGGTGAGGGCTTTTATGCATTTTTGATACGACAACTAAAATATACTTTCTAGTTTTGCTAATCTATATTAACTCAGATTAAATATTTTATAAAGATTAATACAACAGTATTTGTAGTGACATTTGTTTTGGATGTGTAATACGTTTTATTTAGTAAAATACTTGTAAGATATTCTTTCCCCTTGAAAATGTGTAAGTTTAAAATGGCTATAGGATCCTGATAGATTGAACAATTTAGATGGATATAGTAGGAGTACGATATACAAACTATAAAGTTGCCTTCAGATTGGAGAACTTGTTTTGACATTAAAGGCCATTTTTGTGGTTAAAAATGTATTGGTGATTTTTAGAGAGTGCACTTGTGTGTATTACAAAGCATGACATTTTCTTTTATGTTTTATCTCCCCAATTTGTATTATAGCTATTTCTGATGACAGATGTTACAGATATGCAGATTGTGCTAGTTGTACAGCGAATACAAATGGGTGCCAATGGTGTGATGACAAGAAATGCATTTCTGCAAATGGTAACTGCAGCATGGTTAGTATTCATGAATAGATGGTGTTGTAAACATTGCTGTATCTTTATGTTACCATTAGATATCACTCTACATAAAAAGGAAATACTTTATACATTAAGACATTTAGCAAATATGTAGAAAATGATTCAGTGATCTGATAATACACACAAGGTTATAGATTCTTTTATATTCATTTAAACATGTTTTATGATTGGAGGAAAGTGTGTGTTGCTGTGAAAACTATATTCTGTTGTTATTGAGTAGAATATTCTTTCGGTATCTTTTAAGTTCATTTATTCTAAGATGTGGTTAAATTGTGATATTTCTTTGTTGATTATTTTTGACTAGTTGACATGATAGTGCAGTATTGAAGTTTCCTACTATATTGTGTTAATGTTTATCTGATCTTTTATGTACAGTAGTATTATATTATGAAGTTGAGTGTGCTGGCATTTAGTACATACATTTACAGTTGTTATTTCTTTTTCTTGAATCATTTGCTATATAGTATGTAGTGATTATTTGTATCTCTTTTGATCAGATTTGGCTTGAATTCCCCTTTGTTTGAAAATAGGATTCGTACTCCTGCTAGCTTTGGGACTCCTGTTACATGGAATATTATTTTCCATTCTTTGACTTTCAGTCTATGAGTTATGGATAAATTGTGTCTCTTGTATGCAAAATATAGTTGGGTTTTTTTTTTTTTTTTTTTTTTTGATCCAACCTGTATGAGTTTGTTTCTTTTGAAAGGGTAGTTAAGATAATTTAAATTGTGAGTTATTACTGAAAGCTCTTGACTGATTCCCTTTTGCTTAACTGCTCATTCTATTTGATGTATTCATTCTTTTGGGCTTTTTGGTGGTGGTGTCTTCATTGTCTCTGTCTAGGGTTTCTTTGAGTACTATTTATGGTGCTTGTTTGGAGGTCTTGAATTTCTTAAGGTGCTTGTTGCCATAGAAAGTATTTCACCTTCAATTTTGAAAGATGTTTTGCAAAGTATATTATTCTGGGTTGATGTGTAGTAGAGAAGTTCTTTTCTGATCAAGGCTATTTAGATTCAGTGTACCTCCTTTATGTGGCAGGTAAATTCTGTAACCTTGAACATTTTGTCTTATGATTTTGGTAATTAACCTTTTTCTGATTTTTTCTTTAGCTACTCTGATTCTCAAGTTAGTTTTTTTGAGTTTGGCAATGCATATCTTGTATCATTCATGTCTTGTGTCATCTTAGTTTATCTAACTTTATGTTAGTTTATCTAACTTTATGTTGTCTTCTTTAAGCTCACAGTTCATCATTTGTTAAGTCCCCTCTCTGTTGGCCACATCATTTTGTAGCTAGCTGAACATCTGATTGATCTATTTTTTTTCTTCTTTTATCCTGTCATATATTTTAGACATTTGGCTTTTACTTCCTCACTATCAGTGCTTTTGGGAAGTTAAGAATTTGCGGAAGCATCTTTTTGCCTTGCTTTTATCTCTATTGACTGTGCTGAGGATTGAGGATCAATTAGAGTACATAAACTCTGTCACTATTATGGAAGAGATCTTTTTTAAAAATTTTATTTTAAAGAGAAAAAAACTCCAAAATTTCAAAACAAGATAAGAGGGTAACAATGGTTAATACTTTGCATGTTGTTATCTTCAAAGTAGTTACTCAGAGTCCAAGATACAGGCACGAAAAATTGTCCAAACGGTATCAGCACAAGCCTTTCTTTTCAATGAACTAAGAAAAACTAATAGTATAAGTATATAAACTATCGTGTATGTATATGTGTGTATATATATATATATATATATGTATATGTGTATATATATATATATATATATATATTTTTTTCCCTTCCTTCTTTTCTCCTTTCTCCCATCCCAGTTTTTCTTTCCTTTTGAACAGTTTCTTCCCCTTTCACAATATCTGTTGTACATTTTGGATCTCCCCATTTACTCTTTCAGCTTTTCACACTAGGAGACAATATGATGTTTACACATGTGAATCTGATTTATTTCACTTATGAGTATGGTTTTGAATTGTATCCACTTACCTATAAAAGTCTCAAGTTTATTCTTCTTTATAACTGAGTAGTACTCCATTGCATAAAAATACCACGTCCTTTTTATCCATTTCTCTGGTTGATGGGTTGTTTCCATGATTTAGTTGTTACAAATTGTGCTGCTATAAACATGGATGCACAGATATCACTGTAGTATGATGTTCTTAATTCTTTTGGGAAGATACCTAGAAGGTAACTAGCTGGGTTGAATGAGACCTTTGATCCTAGTTTTATGAGGAGTCGCCACACTGATTTTCCACAGTTGTTGTACCAGTCTACACTCCCACCAACAGTGAAGAAGGGTTCTTTTTTTCCCCACAGATCCTCCAACATTTGTTATTGGTTGATTCTTTGATAAAAACCATTGTTTCTGGAGTGAGATGAAATCTGTGTTTTAATTTGCATCTTTCAAATGATCAATGATGTTGAACATTTTTTCAAATATTTATTTGCTGTTTCATCAGACAAGTGTATAACCAACTCAGATGTGCATTTTTGGATTGGGTCTTTGAATTTGGGGGGATTTGATTTTTTTCAGTTTTTTATATGTTCTAGATAGAAGTCCTTTGTCTGAGGGACTCCTGGCTGTAATTTTTTCCTACTCTGTGGATAGTCTTTTCACTTTGTTGGTGATTTCTCTTATTGTGCAAAATCTTTTCAGTAAGGCAAGATCACAGTTGTTGATTCTTGAAGTATTTTCCGTGAGTCTGGATTTTGTTCATGAACTCTTTGCCTACCCTGTGTCTTTAAGATTTCTACCTATTTTCTCTTCCAGTACATTCAGTGTTTCTGTTTTAATATTTAGATTTTTAATCCATTTTGATTTTAATCTAGTGCATAGTGATAGATATGTGTAGGTTTATTTTTGGCATGTGGAAAGCCAGGTTTTCCAGCACCATTTATTAAAGAGGATGTGTTTCTTCCAGTGAACATGTTTGGCTCCTTTGTCAAAGATAAGGTGGTTGAGTACATTTGAAGTTGTGTCTGCATCTTCTATTCTGTTCCAGTGATGCTCAGGTCTGTTTTTTCCAAATGCGATGTTGATTTTATCACAGTTGCTTTGTAGTATAATTTCAGGTCAGGGATTGTGATACCCCTGACTTGCCTTTGTTACCCAAAAGTGTTTGCTCTTCTAGGTCTCTTCTGGTTACAATGAATTTTAGGAATGTTTTCTCTAATTCTATGAGGTATTCTAATGGTATTTTGATTGGTATTACACTAAAGTGGTATAACAATTTCGGGATTAGGGTTTTTTTCACTATAGCTACTGTAGTATATGTTGTTATCTTCACAATAGTTGACCATTCCATCAGATATAGCAAAATCAAACCAAAAACAAAACAGAGTAAAACCAATCAAAACAGAATATTGAATAAAGCAAAAACAGTTAGTCAGAATAAAGCAAAACAGTGAGAACAATATTGGGCCTCAAAGACAAGACAGAAGGGAATCCCCCATATTTACTACATTGCATACTGTCATCCTTCCAAGAGATGCTCGCACTGCCGGCCCCAGGCCTGCAGAAACAACCAAACAATACAAGCATTAAGTTGCTTTATGTACCTTAGTTGCTATCAACTTAGCTGGTCCTCTGAACCAGCAGGTTGCTTACAGGGGTGGGACTGGGGTGGGGGCAGGTTGGTTGATTCTCAGCCCACGTGCTGGTAGGCTCATGGGAGGCACTGATCTTTCTCTTCCTGGAATCCATGCTTTCCATGTTTTAATATCCTTTTTGATCTCCTTTTTCAAGATACTGTAATTTTCAATATATAGTTCTTTTACTTCCTTTGTTAGATTGATTCCTAAGTATTTCATTTTTTCAGATGCTACTGTGAGGGTGTGGTTTCCCTAATTTTTCTCTCTGTGAGTTTGTTGTTTGTGTATCGGAATGCCATTGATTTTTGAGTGTTGACTTTGTATCCAGCTATGCTACTAAATTTGGTTATTAAATCTAGAAGTGTTTTGGTGAAATTTTGGGGGTCTTCTATGTAGAGTATCATGTCTTATGTGAATAATGATAATTTCACTTCTTCCTTTCCTATCCTTATTCCTTTTATGTCTCTCTCTTGTCTAATTGCTCTGGCTAATATTTCTAGAAGTATAATAGGAGTGGTGATAGTGAACATCTTTGTCTTGTTCCTGGTTTTACAGGGAAAGCTTTCAGCTTTTGACC
Organism: Dasyprocta punctata; assembly: GCA_004363535.1. Lineage (NCBI taxonomy): Eukaryota > Metazoa > Chordata > Mammalia > Rodentia > Dasyproctidae > Dasyprocta > Dasyprocta punctata. The sequence goes on along the minus strand of RJWM01025823.1, from coordinate 9,127 downwards.
ATTTAGTTTGATGTTGACTGTTGGTTTGTCACAGATAGCTTTCATCAGCTTAATGTTAAAGCGGTCTGTTCCACAGGGCCAGGGATTTAGCTCAGTGGCATTAAGTGGCTGCCTGACAAGCACAAGGTTGTGAGTTTGATTCCCAGTACAAAAAAAACCCCAAAAACAACAACAACAACAACAACAACAAACTAGGAAAGAGATAAAACTATCTTCCAATTTTCTGTGGGCTTTTCTCGTGAATGGGTGTGGGACTTTGTATAATGCTTTTTATGCATCTTTTGAGATGGTCGTATGATTTTTATCTTTGTCTCTGTTAATATGGTGTGTTACATTTATTGATTTGCATATGTTGGACCATCTATGCATCCCTGGGATGAATCCTACTTGGTCATGGAGTATATAATCTTCTTGATGATTTGCTGTATTCTGTTTGCCAATATCTTATGAAGGATTTTTTCATTTATGTTAATTAGAGAGGTTGGTCTGTAGTTTTCTTCTCTGGTTAGGTCCTTCTCTGGTTTTGGTATCAAAGTAACGCTTGCTTCCAGAAGTGATTTTGAAAGTATTGCTTCCCTTTCTACTTCACTAAAGAGTTTTAGTATTAGTGTGATTAGATCTTCTGGAAATTTGTTGTAAAATTCACTAGTGATTCCATCAGAGCCCGGGCTTTTCTTTGTTGGTAGGTTTTTAATATCATTTTCAATTGTATTGACTGATACTAGGTTATTAAGAATATTTGTATCTTCTTGATTCTGTTTTGTGCAATTTATGTATGTCCACAAATCTATTTCTTCATTGGTTTCCATTTTATTAGAGTACAGGTTCTTGATATAGGTATTGAGAATCTTCTGGATATCCACAGGATCCACTGTGATTCTCTCTTTTCACTCCTAATTGATTGATTTTGAGTCTTTTTTTTCCCCCTGTTTTTGGATAAGGTTGGCAAATATTTATCAATTTTATTTAGTCTTTCGAAGAACCAACTGTGTAATTCATTGATTGTAGTGTTTTCTTGGTCTCAGTTGCGTTGATTTCTGCTTTGGTCTTTATAATTTCGTCTCTTGGATGAACTTTGGGTTTGACTTGGTCTTCCTTTTCTAGAAGTTTGGGATTCAATATTAAGTTGCTTATTTGAGCTTATTCTGTTTTACTGATGTGAGAGTTTACCACTATAAATTTCCCTTGTATGACTGTTTTATTCTGTCCCATAAGTTCTAGTATGACGTGTTGTTATTTTCACTTAATTGTAGATATTGTTTAATTTCTTCTGTGACCAATTGGTTATTCAGGAGGGTGTTGCTTAATTTTCATGTGTTTATGTAGTTTTTATTATTTCTTTTGCCATTGATTTCCAATTTCATTGCAAAATGGTCAGAGAAGATGCATGGGATAATTTCAGTTCCTTTGCATATACTTAAGCATGTTCTGTGGGCTAATATGTTGTCAGTTTTGGAGAATGTCCCATGTCCAGTTGAGAAGAATGTGTATTCTGATGTCTTGGGGCAGAACACCCTGTAGACATCTACTAAATCCATTTGTTCATAGATTTGTTTTCATTCTAATATTTCTTTGTTGATTTTCTGGTCTAGTTGATCTATCTAATTGTGAAAGTGGGGTATTAAGTTCCCTCATTAGAATTCTGTTAGTGCTTATTTGATTTTTTATGTACATTAATATTTCTTTTATGTAGTTGGGTGCACCAGCATTTAGGATATAAATATTTATGATTTTTATCTCTTATTCTTGGAATCTTCCCTCAACAAATATGTAGTGACACTCCTTGACTCTTTGATCAGTCTTGGTTTGAAGTTCACATTGTCTCCAAATAGAATAGCTACACCTGAATTTTTCTGGGATCCTGTCACAAGGAGTTTTGTTTTCTGTCTTTGATTTTCAGTCTATGGATTTCTTATTGAGTTCAATATGTTTGTTGAATGCAGCATATTGTCAGATCTTGCTTCTTGATTTATTCTGCCAGTCTGTTTCTTTTCATTTATGAGTTGAATCCATTTATGTTCATGGTTACAACTTGTATGTATTGGCTTATTTTTTTCATTTCATTTTCCTGTTGTTTGCTTTCTGTCTTTCCCCTTTGCTTAATTGCTTGCCTTGCCTGGTGGCTTCTTTATATTGGTGTTCTTCTGGTTGTGATCTTCATTTTCTCTTTGTAATGAATGCTTCAGAGCATTTTGAAAAGCTGGCTTGGTGGCCATGAATTTCCTTAGGTGTTCTTTGTCATGGAACTATTTTGTTTCTCTATTAATTTCGAAAGACAGTTTTGCAGGGTACATCATTCTAAGTTGAAATTTGTTATCTTTTAGGGCTTGAAATACCTCACTCTAAGCTCTCCTTGATTTGAAGGTTTGTGTTGAGAATCTGCTGTGATTCTGATGGGCTTTCCTTTATAGGTGATTTGTTTCTTTTCTCTATTTTTAATATTTCATTGTTTTGCTGAATTTTTGAAATCTTGATTATTGATTTATTTTTTTCATGGCTGTTTGGAGTTCAGTATGATTCATTTATTTGTATGTCAAATATTTTTTGCATGCTTAAGAAGTTTTCTGTCATTATTTCTGTGAAGTTTTCTTACGGCTTTGCACTGTCTCCAGCTTTTTCATTGACCCCAATCAATCTTTCGTTGTTCTTTTTTGCTTTGTCTTAGAGCTGTTTAATTGATTTTTCATGGTCTCTTGCTCTTTTTAAGATAGTTTTCTTTTCATGATTACTAGCTGCAATTCTGTCTTCAAGATATGATAGTCTGTCCTCACCTTTGTTCAATTTTTTGCATATACTTTTAATGAAGGTTTTACTCTCTTGGATTTCAGTTTATATTTGTTTCATGGATTCTATTTCTTTCCTGTGTTGGACATTTGGGGTTTCCATCATTTTCCTGAGCTCTATTTTTAAAATCTGTGTCTAATCTAATATCTCTCATTTTGAGCATCATTTCTTTTTTGTATATGAGAGATTATTTTCTCTATAGCCTTTCCACTTGTTTTTTTTTTACTTCTGTTCATATCATTTCAGAAAGTTCCAGTGTTTGACTTCCAGTTTTCTCTGTCTTGTTGTGCTCCAGGCTTATCTTGGGTGGGCCTGGAGTCTGGAGTTGTATTTTGCTTCTGCATCTTTTTGTTTTCTATTTTCTCTGTTTTATTTTGTGTTCTATATTGATGCTTGCTGATTTCTTTCAGTAGACAGCTTTATCCCTAGTTTCTAGGCTTCCCTAGGAGATGTCTGTTTTTCAGGGATGTCTTCTAGATATAGGTGGTTCTTTATATCTATCCCAAGAACCTATCTTCTCAATTTGTTATGGGCGAAAATTTACTGTTTGACTTGTTACCAAGCCCTGTGGCACTAGAGTGTGGTGATGAATATGACCCCATTCAAACACAGTGTTATCAAAGAAGGGGAAAAAACTGATTATAACATGTATGGCATCATGGCTAAAGTAGCACAGTTATCAATAACAGTTTCAAGTACATCTTAGCTACTGACAAACTGGAAATTATTAATCTGTTACCTTTAACCACAGAAGAAAATTCCCAAGTTGCATAACAAAGTCCAAAATATCCTATGTACTTATATACAGTAATTTTCCTTGTAGTGGAGTGATTTTACTGTTTTGCAGGGCATGGGTTGGGAGTTTGAATGGGTTGGACAAGAGGTAGTGATGAATGAGGTCAAATATAGTAGAATCAAGGCTGAAAGTGAAAGGATTATCACCCAAGTTTGAGTTTGGGCAACTGGAGGGCGCAGGAGAAAAACAATGAAAGAGAAAGCAAAGGGGTATTAATGTGGAACAGAAAGGAAAGGTACAATGAATGTTTACTTACATGAGTGTGTCATAAATTCAAGAGACAGTGAAGGAAGGAGAAAGAGGATCAGTATAAGAAAACAAAAAAGGAAGGTAAGAAACCTAAACAATGAAAGAAACAAGGAAGGAAGAGGAGAAAGAAGGAAAAGAAAAACAGGAAAAAAAACCCAAAAGAGCAATAATAACCACAAAATATAAAGCAAAGCATACTAAAGCACAACTAGACAGGAAAAGGATAACCAATCAGATAAACAAGGGCCAGTAAAAGTAGTAAAATTCCTTTGATGTTCACAGTTCCATTTTAGTGTCCAAGATAGAGCCCAGAAATATGCTCTGTACCCCAGCCAAGTTTGCTGTGGATTTTGTACTGGGTATGGAGTTGATCTTGCCTCTGGATGTGGGGGCTGGAGCTGGCCTTCTATTAGTGCAATTTGCCGGAGTCCCTTGATGCAGAATGACAGACCTGCCTGCTTCTATTCTGCATTTTTGTTTGCCAAATGTCAATACTGGCTCAACTAACTTACCAACTGCTGGCTCCTCAGTGGTGCTTCAGACTTCTCCCCACTGCTGGTCTCCCCTGGGTCTGCATATTTTCCTGCACAGGGACCTGGTCTCCCTGGTCACATCTGTGAGCCCCTGCCAGACCTGGCTTGGTCTCGTTGATTGCTCCGCCCTCCGCTGGGATGTGTGCGTGCATGCCAGGACTGCCTGGCCTGGTCTTGCAGAGTTGCTCTGCCCACCTCAGCGGAAGAGATCTTTTTAGTTAGTGTACGCTTCACAGTGATGTGATCTTGGGTTTTGTTATGTTTGGGTATTTGTGTACCTTTGCAATCTACTTAGTATAGTATGATCAGACCCAGTCAACTGTCTTTCAAGGCAAGACTGACTACTGATTAAGTCAGTTGGTACAGAGCCACCCATATATTTATTGTGTACATCACAACTTGTTTTAACAATTTCATTCTTTTTTAATTGACCACAAACTCTATGATATTTACTGACAGATGAGGATATGGAGAATAAGGGAAAGTAAAAGAAAGAGAAAGGAAGGAAGCAGATCAGAAAGAATAAAAGGAGAAAAATAGAAATAATAGTAAGTGAAAGAAAGAAAAGAGATCAAACTTAGTTGATATTATTTTTATAACTGGAATGGAGGGCTTGTGGGTAGGAGGGTTGAGAGAACATTTGTGTGTGCAGGAGAAGAGACTCAGAGAGAAGAAAGTGTAATGGGAGGTTGAAAGAAATTGCTAGAAGGTGGTTACCTATTAATATGCTGATGGTAAACATGTTCAAATCCTGAATACACAGTTTGGTGAGTTCTGAATTTCAATGAAAGACACTATTTAGATTAAAGCACTGGTTAATGTTAATTCTTATTCTCCTTTTCATATATACAGATACCTCCCTCCCTATATACATATAAGCATACACACACACACGCACGAAGAAAAGAAGAGCAAGAAAGGAATATGAAAAAAAGAGAAAAGAAAAAAATCACAGTTACAAAACCACAAAATTAAAGCATCTTTTCAGTTCTCTTTATACTGCAGTCTGAATTCAGTCAGTACGCTCTCTGCATTAGGTTCACATGTGGAAAAGCTTTGACTTGTTGAGAATTCTGGACAGGCTGCTGGGTCTGGCTGTGTTTTTCACCTCCATACTTCTTGGTCACTGAGTCCACAAGTTGCATTTTCTCCTGTTCTTTATCAGTCCAAAGTTCACTCTTGGAACTCTCTGAGTAGTGCCCTCCTCGGATTTGTTTTCTTGCCTGCCTTTGAAGGAAGTGCCCTGGGAATCTAGATGGATCTCTGAGCCCACCTCCTTTCTACATGCTGCACTTGGCTTGCTTTCAGTTTTGATCCTGAGGGTATAGCTAGGTTTAAGTTTTGCCTTTTCTCTCTCTTTATTTCCTCTCTTTCTGTCTGTCTCTTTTTTACTGATCAGATACTTTCAACTGGAGGTGGTGTGGGACACAATACTGGAATGTATTTGGGCCAGAACTCAGTCTCTGCCAGTTTCCAGAAGGGCTTTCTTGATCTTTTCTCCCTTTCTTCTGTGAGATTCCTTGTGCTTCTGTGCTCACTTTTTATAAAGATCCCTTGGCTGCAACAAGATAGACCCTCTGGCTAAGCCTCATCTATCTGACTCTTTACTTGTATCTCCCTCTCCGTATGCCAGAAAGTGTCATTTTCCTGCCAGGGAACCTTGTGGGACCTAGGGTTTATATGCTTAGCAGCCTTTGGCTGGGTATCAGGAGGTCCTGCTGTGGGCACTGAAAGTGGTGAATAGGATATCATATAGACACATGACTTCTTGGTGTTGGGGACAGCAGTGAGATAGTGCCTACTTTGGTATTGCTCAAACTATTTTTCTCCACTGGATCACTACATATTGCAGCTTGTGACTTCCTTAGTAAGTCACAGCTTTTCCCGAGGCTAGCACCCAGTTTCTAAGGGATGCCGTCTTTGTTTATTTGTTTTTTCTCCGGTAGTCTTGTTCTATACTTATCCAAAGGCCAGTGCTGAGTCTCTGTCCTTTGGGTGGTTCTCTGGCTTTCAGTTTTTCTGGTGCCCTGATCTGTGAATCTTACTCCCTGGGTTCCCTTTCCCATAAGGAAGGGAGAACAGGTTAGGAACCTAATCTATGGGTCCTGCCACTGATGCAGTGCTGCCTCCCTCCTTCAGGATGCTAAATCCTCTCCCACAATGGTGCATTCACTCGACTTGCGGTATGAGGGGTGCTTCAGTCCAGAGGTGGCCCTCTTTCTTTTCTGAGGCCCCTGATACTGGACTTGATTTGGTAGGTATCTTCTTAATGTTGATTCCCTGTATCTGGCATTGTTTGGTTCCCACATTTTTGAGTACCTGTGCTTCCCTGTGCTACTGTTCTTGAGTATACCTTGGAAACCCCTGCCACTAGTTGACCATTACGGATTTCTATGATTTATTATAAGGAACTGACTTATTTGATTATGGTTAATCCCATGATCTGCCTGTTACTGAGATTTTGGATTGCTGGAGTCTCCTTCTAGAAGTAGTTTCTCCATTCTTTTTGTCCTGAGCAAAGAATTGATCAAGACAAGCACAAATAGTAACAAAATTTTATTAAAGGTAGGAGAAGGAATAGACTCTGCGGAATAGGAAAAGGAAAAGTACACTCTACAGTGTGATGGTGGGCCACCATGCAAGAGGGAACACAGTGCCAAAAACCCAGTATGAGCTGTCCTTTTTGTATCACCCACTCCTCAGGCTGACAATAGGTCTAGTCCATCCTATTGAAAATGTGCTAGAGTTCTCATGAGTAGTCTGTGTGCAGGGTTTTGGAACTGTTCTGTGCATCTGTACTGGGATTTTGTAATAAATTGATCACACCTGCTTTCCAGCCAGTTTTGCCACACTTTATGCTGACCACCTGCAAACTGAAAACCAGTGAAACCCGGTAATGTAAATTCCAGTACAAGTACAAAGGTCTGTGAAATAGTTGTACAATTCTGCTTTACTTACTGTTTTCATCTGGACACATGGCCACAGACATAATGAGGAATAATATTTAGCCAAATATCTGGTTAGTGTGCTGGTCAAATTGATACATAAAATTAACCTTCACATAATTAAAATGGAGAATATTATTAGTTAAGATTTCTGTAAAATTTTATGTTGAACTTGTTTTGGAAAGCCGTAAATTAATTTGTGTTTAAACACTGTCTTCATCTGTTCAAGCTGCTAGAACAAAACACCACAAATGAGGTGGCTTAAAAAGAAGAAAATTTATTTCTTATAGTTCTAGAGGCTGGGAAGTCCAAGTTCTAAGCTCTGACATTCAGTGTCTGGTGAGGAGTTTATTTATGGTTCTTAAAAGGTAACTTCTTAGTGAGTTCTCCCATGGGGAAAAGGGGTCTCTTCAGCTCCTTTTGAGGTCATGAGTACTATACATGGGATTCTGTTCTTTTTTTTTTTATTTAAGCCAAGAAAAAAAAAAGAAAAGAAAAAAGAAAAAAAAGACATATACAACAAAGACAACAAGCAAAAGAGACAAACGACTAGAGTAAATACACAACAGTAACATTGCAGGTTTACAAAACCGGATGATAGAAACTTGACAATGGTTGCAACATTGCGTATCATTATCCCCAAAATGGTTACTTACATTAACAGATATAGACATCTAAAATTGATCTGATCATATGAGTATTAATTGTTCTTTCTCAATAACGAATACATTCAGCAGCATGTTCATTCTAGTTATCTTACATATACATATACACAGGTTCATATCCCTTTTTCTTCCCTTTTCTCTTTCTGCCCTTTCCCTTCCCAGTCACTTCTGCTCCTTGAGCTGTTTTCACCCCCACGTAATATTTATTATAGATTCTGGATCATATATACTTTTCTGTTTCTTACACTAGGGAGACAATACGGTATTTACACATGTGTGTTTGATTTATCTCACTTACGAGTATGGTCTCAAGTCGTGACCATTTACTTACAAAAGTCTCAATGCAATCTTTCTTACTAGCTGAGTAGTACTCCACTGTATAAAAATACCACATCTTTTTTATCCATTCTTTGATTGATGGGCACTTGGGTTGTTTCCAAAATCTGGCTATTACAAATTGGGTTGCTATAAACATGGGTGCACAAATATCACTGTGGTATGATGTTTTCAATTCTTCTGGGAAAATGCCCAGAAGAGGGATAGCTGGGTTGAATGGGATCTCTAATCCTAGCTTTTTGAGGAATCTCCACACTGACCTCCACAGTGGTTGCACCAGTCTACACTCCCACCAAGAGTGGAGAAGAGTTCCTTTTTCCCCACAGCCCCTCCAGCATTTATTGTTGGTTGATTTTTTTAATCTTGGCCATTCTTTCTGGAGTGAGATGGAATCTCAGCCTTGTTTTTATTTGCATTTCCCGAATGACCATTGATGTTGAACATTTTTTCATATACTTATTTGCCATTTGTACTTCTTTCTCTGAGAAGTGTGTATTCATCTCAGATGCCCATTTTTGGATTGAGTCCTTGAATTTTAGGGGCCTGATTTCTTTTAATTCTTTATAAGTTTTAGATAGAAGTCCTTTGTCTGATGGACAATTGGCTAAGATATTTTCCCAGTTCGTGGGTTTTCTTTTCACTCTGTTGGAGATTTCCCTTGACATGCAAAAACTTTTTAGTAGGATGAGATCCCAGGTGTTGATTCTGGGAAGTGTTTCCCATGCAATCTGATTTTTGTTCATGAACTCTCTGCCTACTCCTATGTCATCAAGGTTTTTAGCTACTCTGTCCTCTAGTAAGTTTAGTGTCTCTGTCTTT
>RJWM01025822.1:0-28693 GCA_004363535.1 Dasyprocta punctata | reverse complement strand
TCTGCTTGCTCGTGTTCTCGCCAACACTGGTGCTGTACACTTGTAATTTACTTGTCCTAGTGTGTGTGTGGCAGTAGCTACATGTGACTGTGAGTTTCCATTTCTCTTATGACTAACGATGTTGAGCAGTTTTTCATGGCTTATTGACCATTTCTAAAAAATGTAAATATTTTATGCTATCAGTTCATGCTAGTGATATAGAATAAAGGAGTTTGTTTCGATGTTGCTGCTGCACCTGATATACTTTGATTATTTTCATGCCCATATACCCGTACTCCTTTTCCTCTCATCCCCACCTACTTCCTCATCTCCGAGAATTCACCATCTACTATCCCGTCATCTGTCTTTTAAAAAAAGAATTCAGAACTCTCATGTAAGAGAAAACATGACATGTTTAACTTTCTGAATCTGGATTGTTATCACGTAACATCATGGCCTCTTTTTTGGACATTTTGAGGTTTTACTTTATGAAATGTAAATTTATGTCTTTAGTCCATTAAAAATAAATAAAAGTTTTTTCTTAATTAAGAAAGAGATTTTCTCCCTGTCCCTCTCCCTTCCTTTTTTCTCTACCCTGTCTCCTTTTTTTTCCTTTAAATTAAACCCAGAGCCTCAGACATTCTAGGTAAGCATACTGCTACTGACCTGCATCTTTACCCCCATGTTCTGGTTTATTTTGTTTGCTTGTGTTTGGTTTTGGTTTTGGTTTTGGCTTTGACCTTGGCTTTGGCTTCAGTTTTGGTTTTGGTTTTGGTTTTGGTTTGGTTTTGGTTTGTGTGTGTGTGTGTGTGTGTGTGTGCGCGCCTATGTGGTACTGAGGATTGAACCTGATATATAAATGACACTGTACCTCTGAATGATACAGGGGAAATAATGTAACTCCCAACCTGCTAGATGTCAGATACATGGAGTTCGTGTTTCTCAAAATCAAAAAAAGGAATTCTAAGGAACAACAAAGGGTAAGAGTAGGAAATATTCGTTGAGAGGGAGAGATTTTAGATCCTGAGAGATGGAGGGTGTCATGGACCCCACTTCATGAAGAAAGTTTTATAAAGCAAAATCAAGAGATGGGTACAACAGGCATTAAAGCTGTGATCAACCAGTAAGATTGTAAGTGTGATCACTTTGGTAATATTGATCCAATGGGAAAGGAAGTCATGTAGCAAGTATACATGGAAAGAACAAAAAACTTTTCAGGAAGGGATGATCTCTTCCTTCAGGAGTCTTGGTCACCCACCAATATGACTGATGCCTTTCTAGACCTTATTAGACCATGTGTTATCACATATTTTATCTCCTGGGTAGGCATGTAGGCCTCATCATTTCATCATCATCTTGGACCTTGGTCTCCAACAGATGTTCCTGCAGCCACAGTTGTAATGTGTTTCATCTTTTGTACTAATTCTCTGGAGGACCCAGTCCTAACTGACTGCCTATAATATTTCTACCCAGCTTACCTGTCTTTAATAAACCTAAGGCCTTTACACTGAGCCAATCCTTTTGTGCTTTTATTTTGAGAGAGAGTCTCTTTAAATTGCAAAGTGGCTAAGCTGGGCTCAAATTTCTGATTTCCTTGGAGTTCACAGGTGTGCACTAGCACACCTGGATCTGATGTAATTTAAGTTCTAGCAGTTCTTTACATGCAAAGATGCAAGTTCTTTGACATGAATTGGTTGATACTCCTCCCAGTGTTTAGGTTGGCTATTCACTTTTTTAGTGTCCTTTGTTTTGGTTTGTCTGCAAGTCACATGTAAGTTAATTCAGGTTTCAGAAACAATCATTAAAGAACAAACTGTCTTCAGCATCAAGTTTAGCTTTTATTTCCATTATTAAAATGTTCTTAATTATCCAGGGTGAAAGTAGCATTTCTACTTATAATTGGCATAGGACTTTTCCTTGTCTTGCTATACTTTTCAAGGTACGTATCTCACCACATCTCATCTCATCTGTGGTCTTCTTACATTGATTTCCAAATTTAATTTATCTGTGTATGTTTGCTACTTTATGGGAAAAAGGGAAAACAAGGTTTTATAACAAAATAATGGCAGAATAACAATTTAACACATTACATGTTGTTATGTTTAGAGTAGTTGCTCAGGGTACAAGATAAGGGCATAAAAATTTCTCCAATCGATATTAGCACAAACTTTCATTTTTAATGATCTAAGAGACACTAATAGTATAATGGACATGTGCTTTTTTCCCTTTTGCCTATTGTCCTTTCCCCTTTTACCCATCCCAGTTCATTTTTCCTTTTGAACAATTTCTTCCCATTTCACAAAATCTACTGTACATTTTGAACCTTATTTACTCTTTCAACTTCTCACAACAGGGAAACAATATGATGTTTACACATATGAATCAGATTCATTTCACTTACGAGTATGGTCTCAACTTGCATCCATTTACCTAATAACAGTCTCAAGTTTATCCTTCTTTATGACTGAGTAGCATTCCATTATATAAAAATGCCACATCTTTGTAATCCATTCCTCAGTTGATGAGCATTGGGGTTCTTTCCCAGATTTAACTATTACAAATTGTGCAGCTGTAAACATAGGTGCACATACATCACTGTGGTATGATGTTTTAATTCTTCTGGAACAATACCCAAAAGTGGAATAGTTGTGTGAAATTGGACAATTAATCCTACTTTTTTGAGGAATCTCCACACTGATTTCCACAGTGGTTGTACCAATCTATACTTTCACCAACAGTGAAGAAGGTAGAGAGTTCACGAGCAAAACTCAGGCTGCATAGAAAATACTTTGAAGAATTAACAAATGGGATCTCATCTTATTAAAAAGCTTTTGCACAGCAAAAGAAATCACCAACAAAGTGAAAAGACAACTCACAGAGTGGGACAACATTTTAACCAATTGTCCCTCAGATGAAAGACTTCTATCAAAACCATATAAAGAATTGAAAAAATCAGACCCCTCAAATTCAAAGACAACCCAAAAATGGGCATCTGAGATGAATACAGATGTCTCAGATGAAAAAATGCAGATGGAAAATAAGTATATGAAAAAATGTTCGATATCACTGGTCATTCAAGAAATGCAAATTAAAACACCACTGAAATTCAGTCTCAGCACAGAAAGAATGACTGTTATCAAGAAGTCAACCAATAACAAATATATGTGTTCTTTTGTACTTCAGATGCTATCCTGCATTGAAAAGGGTTGAAAATACTTGGTGAACGAATGAAATATAATTGAGAAGCAAGAGAGGAAGAGTTAATGTAAAAAGAAACTAAAACAAAATTGTGCACAATTCCCACACTATATTTCTTTTCTATTTCAATATATGGTGAAGGCACTAAAGAATCCAAAGCCACTTTAATTGTAAGAACAATAATTATTATTTGAAGTATTTCCAGTATGATGGTTACTATTTTCTGTTCAAAGTCTACATGTCTTCACAAACATTCACCAGAAAGTCACGTCTCTGTTAGGTTCTTCAGATACTAATCTGCTTTATAACCCAGATAACTTTAACAATTGGTAACTCTTCAAAAGAGTGTTAAAATTTTTCTAATTGTATGAAGTTGCCACCTGCTGAAGGTACCAACTTTTAAGTGTCTATTGGATATAATGAAACAGCCATAATCATTACTGTAGATTAAAGGCAATTATCATTTATGTAATATTTCCTGTAGAATTGGTCTCTCCTTTCCCTATTGTCTTTTACTTCTAACATAGGAGATTAGGGCTTGGCAAAGTTGGCCAGAGAAGTAGGCATGACCTGTTAATTACAAGATCCTGGAACTCATGTATAGAACATTCCCCAAATTCCTGCAAGTGGACTTCTTGCGGGAACTTGAGCAGGTTTTCAATAGGATAACCTAGACCTGATGTCAGCCTGTGGAATCGGATCCCAGCACTGCCTCTCAGAAACTGTATATAGAAGTTCTAATGAATTTCCTTGAGATTTGGACAGTATAAATGGACACAGATGCAAAAAGGAGCTGGCTGTGATGGCTTTCCTAATAATAGTCCATGATAATTACCCTGCTTTTTCCAAGATGTTCTTTTCTCTTTCTTTTTCCTCTTTTATTTGGCCCAAGCTCACACTACAGACCCAGGTTCTCTCTCCATTTACTTTTTCAAGTAAACTTTGCCACTGCTTTTTGCCCATTTCATTCAGTTCTTCATTTGAGAGGAAAAGAACTGGAATCCAATTCCATAAGGAGAGTCGAGCAACTGAAAACCTGGTAACATGTAATTGGCGAACCACTTTTAGAAGGAGCTACCTGAAAATATTTTCATCTTTGAGTTTTGATTGTGTAAGCATTGTGCTTAGAAAAGGAATGAACAAAGTTTCTATAGTTTAAAATGCAGTTTACTAACTTTAAACCTATTTTCTCTGATAGCATATTTGTTACATTCAGAGTTAACTCTATAAAGAAATTGTTCTGTATGAAGTCATTTGCTATTTTCTGAGTGCAGCTGTGGGGGCGGTTGGGCCTCACAGCAGGCAAGACCGATGCGTTCATAACGCGGAGACCAGGCTGATGGCGCAGATCTACTTTATTGCGGAAGTACACTGGCATGTATAGCGTAGGGGTGGGGGTTAGAGGTGGGAGTTGCTGAAGGCGGGTAAACGGGAGTGTCCTGGGGGAGGGCCTGACCCACTGAGGGTGACACTCAGACGGGGAGAGCCGGCCTACTCAGACCCGAGGAAGGGGAGGGGCTCTGGCTTCTCATACCCGTGTGTCTGCCCTCAAAGCGGACCATAGCGCCTCTTGTATCCCAGGGGCCACACAGCTGTATAGTAGTGAAAATCCCAGATATGATGCCCAAAAACCTGACTTTTAACTTCAGCGTTGTTTCTTATCTCCTGGCAATCAAAGTCTATTATTTTATCTTATGCTCACATTTTTTAGAGTAGATCAACACCATTTCCTCATCAAGTTATCAGGAGTATTGCATGAGAAAGGTGGTTATACCTCCTGCAGGTGTTTTGAGTGTGCCCCCTTTTCTCTACTCCTGTCATTCTAGCCTAGGCCATTGCCTCTTTTTTCCTGAATTTACTGTATCATCCCCACCCATACTGTAGCATGGAACCTAGCACCTGATGCATGCTAAGTGTGTGCGTCATCCTTCAGCTACATTCATAGTCCGTATGTGGTCTGTTGAGATTGCAGCTAGACTGTCAGTAAAGATGAATCTTTAATGACTGAGCATATCATTCCTCACTCCTGTATGTAAACCCTTGTGCAATTTTTCCATTGCTTGACCATAGACTTCACATTTTTTATTGGCATCTCAAGAACCTGCATTATTTAATCCTCTGTAAATTTCTGGTTCCATCTTGACCAAATCACCCTCTGAGCTTCCTTTGTTCCAGCTACTCTGAGTTCTTTGATCCATTGGTCCTTCATGTATCTCCTTGTATTGGAGTCTTTCCATATGTTGACCTTTTGAACAAGATTTTTGTTCTTATCATCCTTCTCCCCTTTTCCCTCAATTTCCCATTCATTCCTTACATTTTAGTTTAGATGTCACTCTCTCAGAATGAAATCTCTTTTAACCACTAGCCTTACTCCTCAGTGCCCTATTTCTGCCACCCTCTTCAATTCCTATGAAATCCATCTGTGTCTAATCTTCTCTTATGCAGCATGCATTGAGTGCCATTAAATAATTTTACTATTATGGTTTGTATCTAGTTGTCCCCTCAAAGTCTCATTCAGTCATGGAGGCAGGTTTCTCGAGTCTGTGATTAATTCATGACACAATGCTAGGATTATGGGTGTGAGTGCTACTCCAGCCCTGAGGTGGGTGTCCTACATACAGTATAAAGGAAAGAAACTGTCTACTCTCCATGCTCCTCCACTTTCACTGTTATTGATTTTGCTGTCTTCTGCCACCATGAACTGTTGCCCTCTGCCTTGTGCCACTCTGCCTTGGAGCCAGATGATTGTGGACTGAAACCTCCACAAATTGTGAGCTAAATAAAATTTCCTTCCTTAATTTTGGTTGTTGAATATATTGTCTCAGCAATGAGAGAAAAATAACTAACACAGAATTTGGTACCAGAAAAGTGCGGTTGTTGCCATGACTATACCTGACCATGTGGTTAAAGAGTCTTTGGGAATGGCTTGTGGAAAGTTTGCAAAAGTTCACAGATGTCACATGAAAGAGTAGCACTAGAATGCCTTAGGCTGTTCTGTATGTGAGATTCTGGTCAGAGCTCAGAATACCAGAAAACCAATAAAGACCAGGTTTGGGAAGTTTCTGCTGGGAAGGAGGACAGCATTGGCTGCTGGAGTCCAGATGATGTATGTTGTGGTTTGGAAGAAAGTTTATCTGCATTTTGCTCATGTGCAGAGATTTTGCCTGAGACTAAGATTAAGGGCAGTGGACTAATTAATCTGACAGAAGAAATTTCAAGGAAGTGAAATGATGACATAGCTATTGTTGAGGGCTTTTAGTCAGATTTATATTGTGAATCAAGAACAAAGAGCCCAGCAGGATGATTTAAAATGTTGTGAGTTTGGCAAGAAAGGAAGCTCCAGTAAAATTGTGGCCTGAAAAGTTAGAACTGAGGAGAGCTCAACTGTTGATAAGAAACATGAGAATATAAAAGATGGCTTGAGGGCATCACAAGCAGCAAGTCATCATCCATTGCCACCTCAAAACCGCAAAAGTGAAGGACTTCGCTTTGAGGAGAAAGTTGCAGAGCACCATGTTCCAGAATGATGGCAGCCACATTATGTTCCAGAATGGTGACTGTCCCCGTTTCCAGAATGGTGGTGGCCCAGAGAATTTGTTCCTCAGAATTGGATTCGGAGTGCCCAGTGCTTCAGGCACTTGACCCCTACAGTCAAGAGAGAAGAAAGCCTGGCTAGTTCTCCAGCTGGCAGAAGTTCTTGGCATCATCTACATGGTGCTGGTTTTAGGTGCATGCAAAATGCATGAGTTCCGAGGTTAAACAGGCTTCCACACAGATTTCAGAAGAAGACCTGAGAGCCCAGGAACTATACCTCTGTAAGACGGCAATATGTGAAGCTGTGAGAGTGAAGCCAAAGGTGCACATATCACAACCATTTCACCTTTAAATACATCAGTTGGCTTAGTAGGTGCTTCATTGGTGTTCACTGAATATCTTTCAAGCTGGGGTCCCCCTTTGGATGAAAGAATGGCTAGCATGAGGCCTTTATGCTATGTACCTGGTGATTTTGCAATTTTGCTGTGAAAAAAAGAATACTACTATGTACTTTACTCACTTTATTGCTGTTGTTACAGGCAACTGAGTTAGATACAAATATTATAAGCAGTCAGACAGGGCTAGGCCCTCAAAGAAGCCAGTGCAGAAGGCCAGACACCTGACAACCTTTGAGGAGACAGACACCTTTGCTGTGGGCCAGATCTCAAAACAAAAAATGAATCAAATGCACCCACATACTTCCTAAGGATAAGCATCAGGAACTGATATTCTAAATAGGTTTCTATCACCTGAGGAATCCAGGAGTTACCATCCCAATCCCCTAAAGGAAGAGTCACTGCTCTTCCTTGCTTCCCCATTACCCCCGATTTAATCAACTTTACCTGAGCAATTAATCTTATTGGTTGACCATAGTTCTGTTCCACCTCATGCCCACCTTGTGAGTTCCCATGTTTTCCCCACCTTAGACTCGCCTCACTTTATTTTTTATTCTATAAAATTCCCTAGATAAGACAACATCTTTGGCAACTTACTCAGGACCCCTTTTCTCTCTGACAGAAGCTTTTTTTCTCTCAATAAATATATTCTGCTCTTAACCTCCATTGTTCCTAAAATTCATTCTTTGATTTTAGAGAACACAAACTACTACTGGATAACTAGTAGGTTGCGCATTTCTTTTCCTCTATATCACTGTGAACAAAGATGTAAAACTTGTTGAAAGACTCTGAGAATGACCTCTCTCATTCATTCATTCAATTAGCATGACTGTATTGAGTTCCTAGTAAGTACTTTGTACAATTATTCATTAAAAAATGAATGAATTCTCTGCTTATAGGTCATATATTCTAGTGCAGACAGAAATAAAATCCCCAGACAAATGAAGTAACATGAGACCAGCACTATTGAGTCTTCCATAGGTATAAAAGGACGATAAAGAGTGGGGATGCAGGGCTGTGGGAGACAGTCTGGTCAGGGTAGTCCCCACTAAGTAGGCCATATTGAAGCAATGCCCTGAGACAGAGAGGAGCCATCCTTGTTGCTCACATCTGGGAAAAGAGTTCACGTGAATATGCTAAAGCAGGAGTACCCTAGAGTGGGCCCCTAAGAATGTGATGCAAAGAATTTTTGCTAATTTTACCAATTCCTCAAAGGGATGCAAATGGACCTCCTAAGCATGATAATAGGCAGTATGTGACATATGTGATATGCCCAGTGGCCCCAACCATTCCTGGACCAGTGGGTAAGCAGCCCTCTGTCTGATGGCTTTACTGACTGCATGCATGGGAGCACAGCACTCTCACATTTGCCACATTTGAACACTTCCTTTCAGTCGGTTCCATCCTGCAGCCCTGGATCAGAGGACTCACAACATCTATGCAGCTGTGATGGGAGAAGGGGAAGAGAAGTATAGAAGGACAGGAAATGTGGATGGGGAGTTGGGGGCACCATGTGGTCATTAAGGCTCTTGTAAATACTTGGACTTCTGTCATACATGTCAGTAGGGACACACTGGAAGGACAGAAGCTGATGTGGTGTAAGATGTTACTGGGGTGGCACAAGACACACACAGGAGACTAGTTATAGCAGTCTCACAGATGTTCCAGGCATGCAGTAAGGACCTGGCGAGAAGTGCCTGAGCTGTGGATGGATTTTAAAAGTAGGGATGGTAGTATTTGCTGATGGACATGGTATGGTTCATATATGATTTGTCACCAAAGGTCCATGTGCATGCCTGGACTTTGGGAGAGAGATCTGTCTGCAGATGTAAACAAGGGTGTTGGCACAGGTGGGTGTTCAATGTCATGAGACTGAATGAGTCAACCAGGGCTACAGTCCTTTGCCTTCATTCAGCCTGTTCTCTTAATGTGTGAGGATATGTTCATAGGTTGAGGTGCAGTTTTTATGTCTTTGCTCTGTGAAGTGTTGCTCTGCTCTTTCTCACAAACCTACTGTGCTCTTTCAACTGTGCTGTGGCTATCTGCTCCATAGTCTCAACTGCAATGAATTTTTTTTATTTTCTAGTTAGTTCTAGTTAGACTAATGTTTCTTAAGGCTGGCACTATGTCTTATTTGCCTCATGCCTTCTGTTGTATAGCAGATGCTCCATTAATACATTGTAAATGAATGATGATGGGCAGATTCAGAAGTTCAGAGCTTGTGTGAGTGTCATCCTGCGGGGCCAAGAGAGGCCTTGACTCATCCACTGAATCTGTCTGATCAGCTTGAAGGGCAGCAAATGCCTCAAAAGTGTGTGCTTCCTAGGCAGAGTGGATATTGAGTGCAATAGGTAGTCCCTGAGTTCTTACTGTGTGTTTGATATATACCATGTATATTGTAAAAAGCAGACTTTGACAATTAGATAACTTAAAATGTTTCTATTTTGCATAAAATTAAGCTGGAGAAAAGACCATTAGATTTTTTTCTCTGTTTTTAATGTTTGAGAAAATCCTTTTATTTTTACTTTTATTTTTATTAGTATATGTTTGCAGTACATAACAATTACTTCATCATGAGGAGTTGGTAATGTGTATAACACATCTTAATTCTTTTTTACTTCCCCTTTCTCTCCCTCCATCTCCTGGTCCCCTTATTTTGGCAAAGCATCTAGCTCCCTATTTTCTATCATTTTTCTTTTATTTTGCTCTTTAATTTGTTTATACTTTGGGTTTCTTATAGAAGACAAACATGCAGTATCTAAGCTTGTTTGTCTGTTTCATTTTACTAACATTATGGTCTCAAGGTGTATTCATCTTCCTAGAAGCAACCAAATTTATCCTTCTTTATGGCAGAGAAGTATTCTTTATATAAATAACATGTGTTCTTCATCCATTCATAAATTGATGGACATTGGGCTTCTTTTAAAATTTAGCTATCATGGATTGTGACTGTAACATCTAGAATTGCCGAATCAAGTAGAATTTCTATTTTTATTTTTTTGAGAAATCTCCATATTGATTTCCATGATGATCGTACTACTTTATATGCCCAAAAATAATGAAAGACTTTCTTTTTCTCCACAGCCTCATCAGCATTTATTATTATTTAATTTCTTAACGGTAACCTTTTTTTTTTTCCTGCAGTAAGATGGGATTTGAGTATAATTTTTTTTTTTTTTTTTTTTTTTTTTTGCAGCACCAGGGATTGAACTCACAACCTCGTGCCTGTCAGACAGGTACTTAAGTCACTGAGCCAAACTCCCAACCCTCATTTTTTGAGGCAGGGTTGCACTGTGTAGCTCAGATCGGCCTTGCACTCGCGTTGTAGCCCAAGCAGGCCTCGAACTCACAATGCTCCTCCTACCTCAGCCTCCCAAGTGCTGGGATTAAAGGAGTGCACCACCACGCCTGGCTTTGAGTGTCATTTTAATTTGTATTTTCTAATGGCCAGAGATGGTGAAATTTTTTCACCATTATTGGCCATTTCTTCTTCTGAGATGTGCCTGTACATTTCAGTTACTCAATTTTTGATTATGTTTTTTATTTTGGGAATCTAATATTGCTGAGTATTTAATATACTCTAAAAATTAGTCCTTTGAGGCACAGCTGGCAGAATTTTTTTCCCTTTCTGTGAGTTTTCTTTTAACTGTTAGCTGTTTCCTTTGTTATGCAGAAGCTTTTCGATTTTACCTAATCTCATTTGTCCATTCTTGATGTTATTTCTTGTGCAACTAGAGATCTGTTTAGAAGGTCCTTGTCTTTGTCTTTAAGAGTTTTGCCCATTTAACCTTCCAGCAGATTGTTTCTGTTTCAATATTTAAGTTTTTCATACCCTGGATTTTAGTTTAGGACATGGTAGTAGAAGTCAGTCTGACTCAGTCTGCTGCATAAGGGCAGCCAGTTTTCCCAGCGTCATTTATGAAAGAGGTTCTCTTTGCTCCAGCGTATGTTTTTTGCCCATTAGACTTAGCGCACATTATTTTTGTTTTAAAATCTGATGATCATTTATTTCACTATATTAGCAAAGGAGACTGTTTATTTTCTATCACTGTGAAATGTTCTTCACATTCTTTCACATATCTTTGTAAATTGGCCTTGTTAGAGAATCATAATTGGATAGCTATTTTGAGATCCACAGATGCTGATTCAAATTCAGTCTCTGACAATGGAAAATAGATCATTTTTCACCTTAGAAAAAGAAATTAAGTTCTTCCTCTGATTTCATTTGTAACTCATTTTTCACTACCTCCACATAGTCACCACTGCATTAGCATTTGATATTGTTTTCCAATCTGTGTTTTATAGACACGTTTTTATAAATTTAGAATAAAACAGGTATGCAGTATTTTGCTTCTACACTTAATATATTTTACTACATTTTTTAATAGCAGACTTTCGTAAGAAAAGACTTCTAGTGACTTTTAAACATTCTATTATAAAAGTGTCACGATTCAAAAATACTTTGCTCTTTTTGTATGTGTTGTTTATAGACAATAATTATAGAAATAGATTATGATGGAAAGGGTATTTTTGAACATGTTAAAGCTTTTGATGTATATCCAAAATGTTCTTTAAAAGGACTATAACAAAGTTGCATTCCCATAAAACAGCTAGTATGTTTTTTCACAACAGGACTCTTTAAATACATTTTGTCTTGCTACTTTGAGGTGTTAAATATAGCTTTTAAAAATAATTTAACATAAGAATTTCTTTAAGTTTTAGATTTTTTCCAGGCTATTTTTGACCATTTGTCTTATGTGTGAATGTCTGTATGCATCCTGTAACATTTTTCTATTGAGATATAGTCTTATTTTTAATGACTTGTAAGAGTTCTTTATGTATTAGGTACAAAATGTAAAATTATTTTCAAGGTTAAAAACAGTTAAATATCAGGAACTAGAGGGGAGTTGGGCTCAGCGGCTTATGCGCCTGCCTGACAGGTGTGAAGTTGTGAGTTTGATCCCTGGTGCCACCAAAAAAGTATATATATATATCAGGAACTTCATGTTGTTCAACTTAAAATTATTCATTTTTACATTCATTACCAATATTTTCTAAGTTTGCCTTTTGTTTTTCTTACTCTTGTTTTCATGTGCAAATAATAAGTTTAAGACTTTTAAGCGGATCCATTTAGAGAAACTTTCTTTGGTAGTGTCCTCTGTTACTTTCTTGCAGCAAAGTTTTTCACCTCCCAGAGGACAATGAATCTTTTTAGAGTTTCATGTTTTAAAATTTAACTTTTAGATTTCATCTGGAATTTTGTGTTAATGTATTGTGAAGGTAGAGATCTGTTTACTAAATGGTGGAACAGTTACCTTCAGATTCCTGACATAAACTAAATTGTTTAATTTTATGCCTCATTGCTACAATCACAAAATAATTATGTGTACTAAAAATATAACATCATTGACCTTAGGTTTTCGAAAAGTGTATTATTCTGGTGACTTGGGTTAGCTGATATGCTTCAAGGACCAGAAATTGTTCAGAGACCTTAGTTTCATCAGTATTAATTCTGCTTTTATTTTGGAAGCAATAGATTAGACAATGCTAGATTTAATTAGTGGCTCCTTCTAGCATAAAATTCTATCATTCTGAGAATCTTATCTATCAACTCATATGACTGATACTGTTGAAGTGCTTAGTAAGTACAAATAATTTTTAAAAATCTTGATTGTGCTTTTCCTCTTTATACTTAAATTTTACTTTACTGTAGGAGATGTATCTATAAATGTATATCTGTAATTTGCCTTTCACATAAAAATACTGAGTGATATTACTCACGTGTTTAGTCCTTCTACAGACATGGGTCAAAGTCTGTGTCCATATTAGATGTTTTAGGCAGAAAGTACACTGTTTTATTTGAGTTTTTAAATCTTGTCTTAGTGTTCCCATGAAATACAAAATGTAATGTTAAATGAGTTCATCTATACTCTAAATTTCTGTTATTTGATCTAAATGATATGCAGGGGCTCTGATGCCATTGATAACATAAAAGTAAATTATTTAAGTTCTATAGTTAGGTAATTTAGTCTGAAGAAATAGATCTACAGTATCTTCCATTATCCAGAGTCTTCTGGTTTGAACTCCAAAACTTAATGGGTCCTGATAATTTTTTAGATAAATCTCTTTTATTTGAACTGGCAGCTACTTGCTGTCTAAAACAATGGAGTAAAACTGACTAGTAATAAACTATCCAATTTAAAGACTAAATAAAATTTGAGTGTGGAGAGATACTTGCATGGGTTCATGCTGGTTTTCCTATTTTATGGACTATTCAAAGGATGAGGATGAAATGAAAATAGCAGTTTGAATTTTTAAAAAATGGGTGATTTCTACAGTCTCTGAGAAGCCGAAGACCTGCCCTTTAACATTCTAAACATTCTAGACATGTCCAAGCTGAAACTTGTCTCCTTTATTCCCCCATGTGTATTTATATGTGTATGTGTGTGCATGAATGTGTCTATGGTCTTGGGCCATGTATACACAATGTGTAATATAGTTAACATATGTAATTTACAAAACTTGCTTTAAAAATATTTTTATTATAACAGTAAAACAGAAGGTATTAAAAAAAAAAGCCAGAGCACTGGTTGGATGCTTGCCTAAGGACTCGGTGGGAGTCCAAGAGCTTCCTGAGCTCTAATCTCTACACCTGGGTGGCCCTGGAGGACTGGAAGGAGCTTCCAGTCCCTGCCCCAGAGAGGACCGGGACTTCGCAGTGCTGCAGTTAGACCATCTTGGCCACTAGGTGGCTTCAGCAGCCTGCAAAGACAAATAGAGGCCGAAACGTACTATGGGAGGTTACTGTTTGCATATTATTTTAGAAAAATCATTTCATTTGGGGGCCTATTCATTTTCTGAGGAAGATGACAGGAGAACTTATACGATTTAAAGATTTTGGGAGTTCATCAAACCTCACCCTTTTATTTTAAAGCTAACCTTTAGGAGACTTTTCCAAGTTGACACCTAGTCTAGTCCTCTACCTACAGCAACAGTGACAACTATCTGTTTTCATTTTCTGATGCCACATCAGGGAGTTCTGTGACACTGACTGTTCTGGGCCCTGGAAAAGTTGCACGCGGAAATGCTGTGGGTAAGGCGGGTGGTGAAGCAGACATTAGTGGTCCTTACAGGAAGGATGGAGCAATGGTTAACCCACTTGTGCTTCTACATTAGTGAGATGGCCATTTGCAGTGATTCAGAGTCGGGAGTTTAGACTTTTTATTTACCTAGAATAAGCACAGGCTCTTACATCCTATATCTTGTTGCTTGCCTTCTCTCCTGTACACTGCTTCAGATGAATAGCAACATTTTTTCATCTTCTATGTCACATCTTTTATATCATATTTGATTAATTGCTAACCTTTAAAACAGGACTGGATTCTTTTTTTAAATCAACGGCCATTGTAGAAAATATAACTAAAAGCGAACAAGACCTTTATCAACTCAAAATGATTTATGCAAGGTTGACTTTTTTCCTGTGAAAACTGAGGCAGAAGTAAGGCAATATTCCTTGTAGCTACTTCCTATAGTAAATTCAGAAAGATATAGGGAGTTTTATTTTTAAAATACTAAAGTTACCCACAGTTCCTATATTATGAACATAGGAGTGAGATAGAGATGAGGGAGCCTAAGAAAAGGAAGAGGGAAAGGATGGCGATTCTGTCCTTTTTGTATTACTCTAATGGAACGCCGGAGCCTGGGTAATTTGTAAATGAAAGAAAGTTCTTTGGCTGAGGGTCTGAGGGCTGAGGAGCTCAAGATCAAGGGTCCTCGTGTGCTGAGGCGCTTCTTGGTGCACTGTTCCATAAAGCAGGAAGGCAGGGGTGCAGCATGCCTGAACTTGGCAGCAGTCCTAGGGCTCTGGTAACCAATGTTAGTCTGCTCACCAGGTGGAGCCTGGGTCGCTCACTCCTCACTCCAGAGGTCCCATCTTAACCCTGCTGCATTGGGATTAGGTTCCCCCAGGCTTTTGTGGACCACGTTCCAACCATAGCAGGGGGAGAGGAATGTGGATGTCCAGGAGCAAACAGTGGCAGAGAAACAGATACTAAGTAGGTGTTCAGGCTGTTTCCCTCTAAGGGTAGAGCAGAAGAGAGGACAAACCCAAGGACTCTGGGGGGAGAGGGTGGTGGGAGTAGGACAGGGGTTAGTGTTGGTCCCAAGGTTAAGGACGGGAAAGGACAGGAACAGAGCAAAGTGCACCTTTTCCTTCAAAGCCTCCTATGGCCTCTACAACTGTCAGCCTTCTTCTGTCCCTGGGTTGCCTTGACCTTGTTCCTAGCCACCCCATGGTCTCCATGCAGCCAGTGGCCCAGTGCCCTCCATGGTTTGCACCTCCTTGCAGCTTGTTATGGTTTGTGTCTGGATGTCACCCCAAAGCCTCATGCAGTCATGAGGGCAGGCTTCTAGAGTTCGTGATAGGTTCTTGGTACAATGCTGGGACTATGGGTGTGAGTACTACACCCACCCTAGGGTGGATGTGGCCTACATAAAATGTAAGGGACAGAAAGAGTCTTCTCTCCATGCTCCTCCCTCTTTGCTCTTGTTTTTGCTGTCTTTTGCCACCATGAACTGTTGCTCCTCTGCCATGGGCCATTCTGCCTTGGAGCTAGCAAATATGGACTGAAATCTTCACAAACTGTGAGCTAAATAAACCTTTCCTTCCTTCATTTTGGGTGTCAGGTATTTTGTCTCAGCAATGAGGGGAAAGTAACCAAGACACAGCTGGTCCCCAGGCTGTATGGCAGCAGGGTGAGGGCCAGCAGCTCTGGAGAGCAGGGTTTGCCCAGCAGTCACAGCCCAAGTGGCTCTTTTTAAGGTTTCTTCTCATCTGTAATGAACCTTAATACTGGGGAACATATGAATGATGTTTGAAACAATTTAATGACATCTTTGTAGTAAAATTTTAGAAATAGATATACAGTCATTTTCTTATGAGTATGGTAAAGCTGGATTGAGTAAAAATACAGTGTAGCAGGACCAACTCCACTGAGATTTTTTATCAGACCTTGTTTTCTCTCCCTCACTGTAGTGATTTAAAAGGGAGTGACAATAACTTTCAATGACAGGGGTCACTTACAGGGGTTCCTATCTGGATACACACCCTTCTACTATAGTTAGAGGCAGGGAAGTTGAGGAAGCCATTCACTTCCCCTCATTCAGCTATAAAAAAACACCATCCTAATGATTCTCCACGTTTAAGTTTAGGCGGTCTCCATGCCTGAGGTGGCAGATTATCAAAACCAATGATGGAATGGGAGGCACCTGCAGTCAGAGGCATCTGTCCACAACGCAAGCACCTGCCTGGGTTGAGGGGAAGGGTCTGACCACAATGGGAGGCACCTGGGTTAGAGGCCTCTGACCACAGTGGGAGGCCCTGGGGTCAGAGGTGTCTGACCACAAAGGGAGTGACCTGGGTCTGATCATTTAAATACTGGAAGCCTGAGTTATGGAAGGTTTTCCCTGCTCCTTCTCCTTTTTTTCCTTTACTCTTGTGCCTGTTCCTGATGCTCTTGTCCCATGATTTTCAATAAATGTAGCAACTTACTTCTTCCTACAAAGTGTAGGCTGGGCAATTCTTTCCTGTTGTGTGCAAGAAACTGGACTATTTTGGGCCCATTTCACTGTAACACTTCCCTGTTCCAGGCTCTGAAAGTCGAGGCCAGAGAACTAAACTACGATGAAGTTGATACAAAGGTGAAAAAGTTCAGAAAAATCATCAGTGATGTTACATCATGAAGTACCACATTTGCAGATGCTTATTTTTTCATTTCAGTGTTCACTGTAAAGTTCACATTGTCTTCCATATAGATGTTTTCTATTACCTAATTTTCTCCCCCAGGCTTCATTAAAGTCGTGTTGTGAAAACCACGCTGCTCTTTAGCACATGTGGTCTTTGTGCTCACTTTCTATATTATGAATGCTGAAGAACATGTTCAATTTAAAATAATATTTTTTGTGTTTCAGGGATGGCACTATGTAGCTTTTCTCTTTAAACTCTAAGAAGTCCTTCTCTGGGAAGCAGTTTTAGGCCTAAGAAGAGCAACAGTGTTTAGAGTGGTCAGGTGTTAACCTTAAGATCTCTGAAAATGTTTACTTGCTTCTGGTAAAAGAAACCAAAGCAACACATGGGTTACCACTTTGCTACTAAAAATGTAATAATTTGCCTCTATGTGATGTAATTTATGTTTGGATTTAATTAGCTCTCCAAATGGAGTATAGCCTGTGATATGTTGATTTCTAATGACTCAGAGACTGATGATATTTTCAGTTCCTAAGTTTTAAATAACTCAATATTATCTTACTTTGGGATTCACAAGGGTATAATTTTATTGTGAACTAAAAGGAGAAACAAAACAATCCTGCGGTTTGAGTTGGACATGTGAAAAGCATTACTTAAAGTTCCCTTTTCAGGGTCAGGTAAAAGTATAATGAGGAAAAAATATGAATTATTTTCACATAAAAGAAAAGTTAAGATAGGTAGGAATAATAAAAGCAGCTGAGCATCAAAAGCCAACCAAAACAACAGGACCAATCCTAATCCTGACCCAATCACTTTTCTAGATTTATCTATCTTTGGGTCTAAGTTACCAAGATTGTTTTTTCTAGTGCTAAGGAATTGAGATGAAATAGTTTTAAATTAAGGAAAATTTAAAATGAAGTATGTTTTGTCTTCACACATTCTTTTAAAAAATACTGAAAGTAAACCAGTGAAACAAAGACCTTTAAAATACTTTTAATTACTTACAAATCTATTTGTTGCCAGCATTATCATGCCAGATAAAGGCTGGTTGAAATTGGATCTGTCACATTGCAATATACAAATTATTTTTCATTCATGGTACCATTATTTTGGGAATTGATGAGATTAAAAGCTTCATTTTATCATTTAAAAATGTACCTGAGGCTGGGGATTTAGCTCAGTGGCACAAACGCTTGCCTGGCAAGTGCAAGGTCATGAGTTTGATCCCTGGTACCAAGCAAAAATAAAATGTACCTGAGAAAGAGTGGTACATGTATGAAGCATGAAGTTTGAAGGGTTTGTTAAATAATGTGATTTTCACTCCAAAGTGTGCATCTTGAAGTTTTGCCCTTTCCAGGAGCAGTGTGCTAGTGGTATTTTCTTTTCAGTGCTAGGGTTTGAATCCAGGGTGTCCTCCATACTAGGCAAGTACTGGACCACTGAGCTCCATTAGTAGCTTCTGATAATAGTACTTTGATTAACATAAACTGTGTGTAAAATTTCTCAGAAAAGCCCATGCAGCTAAAAAACTTTTCTCAGCCACCATCATGGTACTCTTGACTGAGAAGGTTTAGGGTGTTTTACTTGTTAGGACCCTGATACTTTTGTACATCATGAACTAACTGTTAATTAAGTTTGAGATGTATCCACAGACTTGAGTGAAAAAGTTCATTATTCACATTACCTCAAATTTTAGTTAATGTTTGAAATTCCCTGACTCTTATGCTACCATTACTTGGTTTTATTCCTAAAACAGAACCAAAGAAACACTTTTTAAAAAGAAAAGTTTTAAAAATATTTTACTTCTGGATATGGAAAAAAGCTTAGTATTCTGTACCCTTGTAAATCTTTAATATGTTGTTTATTAAAATACCTGTAATTATATATGAATGTAACAAATTATTTCTTTACAGATTATGAGAGGATAAAACTGAAATTTTTGATGAGCTCACTCATTTAAATGTTACTTATTTTAGTATGGTGTTTTTAACTTGCAAAAAAAGTTGACAATCTCGTGGGGTATGCTCTGTACTTAACAAGCTTTTTAAAACCTTTTCAAAGAAGGAGTTGCAGCAAAATTTTATGCTCATTTAAAGAGTCCACTGTCTTCTACATATGGTGTATTTTATCTACTGCAGTAAAAAGATTATTGAATTTTGTGTGTGTAAGTTATATGAGGAATGTATGTTGTAAGCATGAAATTATAGTAATAATTTGTGTATGGCTCATGGATGCTGAAGCTTTTAGTATTCAGTTCATTAGTGTAAATCCTGCCTGACATTTTTGTCACTGGTAGTCAACAGCACCAGGTGGTAAGAACATTCAGAGATGGAGTTTCCCTATGATTTGAGAAACTGATTGTATTTGCTACCTGGGCTGTGTGGGAAGCACTGGGTGTGCCATTTAAGACAATTACCACACACAGCTGTGTCTTCAGGAAGAGGGAGAGAGCAGTCAGACATGGGTGTGTGCGTGATGCTGTGCCCCATTTGAAATCTGTCTGACAGCATGATCAAATTGATGCTTCCACTGAGTCCTGGAACATTAGACTGTGGTGACCGTCTTCACTGAAGATTATGTCTGGCAGCTTGGAATGAAATACTTGAATAAGGCAGCTCAAATAGCGTAGAAGTTTATTTCTGTGTGATGCACAAGAAGCCCATGCATGGGGAGTCCAAGACCAGCTTGGCAATGCTAAGGTCATCTGGGATTCCAGTTCTTGAATCCCAGGGTCATCCATTGACCTAAATGGCTTTGAAACTTCTTCCTTCACGTCTGCTGCTGAGTCAACCCCTGACTGAGCTTTCTTGGAAGCTCTGATCTGAACAGCTCGTCTGATCATCTCAATGGCCACTCCAAACTGAAAAGCAGGCTGGGAAATTAAGTATTTTAGCTGAGTACTTTGTTGTTCAGAAGAAAATTGTACTTCTTTTAGTAAACAATTGGAGAATAGTTATTGGATGGGCAAGAGCAACATTTTTGTCCTCTCACTGGGTTTAGAAATTTCTTTTTCAAATTTTGCAGTACTAGCAGGGATGTATGGCAGCAGTTGCGGACAGTTGTTTGGTAAAATGTTCAATTCATGCAGCATCATCTAAATGCTTTCCATATTTTTGGTCATTCATTATCAGTGTGTGGGGATGTTTCCTCTTAGAGTCAAAAGGTGACCTTAGCAGTTCCAGGCTTTGAATGCAGTTATGATTTCCAGAGAAAAAGAGGGCAGTTTTTCCCAAATCTTCCTCTAATTAGGAAGGAACCACTTTCCCAGGATTATGTGCCAACGCTCTCTATCCCAACTTCCTTTACCTCTGCTTCACCAGGACTGATACCCATGTGCACACCTAAAACCACTAACAGTCAGTGAAACAGAATTACTATGTTCATCTTTGACCCTGGAGACTAGAAGAGGTGATTTTTCTCTCAGATGTAGCTGAGTACCACGATAAAACTAGAACTCTGCCACAAGGTGAGAGGAAGAATAGATATTGGCTAGTCAGCCAGATGTATGTATGTCCATGTGTGTATATATATGCATGTTATGTATGTAACATAAATTATGTTGTTTATTTAGGATCTCTGCTATTTGTTGTTATGGTTTAAATATACTGTCCCCCAAACACTCATGGATTGAGGGTTTGATTTTTTTTTTTATTTTTATCTTTTTGGTACTAGGGATCAAACTCAGGATCTTGCACTTGCCAGGCAGGCACCGTGCCACTGAGCTATATTCCAAGGCCAAGGGTTTGATTTCTAATGCAGCAGTGTTCAGTGGAGCGATTGAACCTGAGGGCTTTAGCTCCAGCAGTGTATGAATCCACTTGATGAGACAGGAAGTGATGGAAACAGGAGCTCGGGCTACACGGAGAAAGCAAACGTAAGGGGTGTGATTTTGGTGATGATATCTGGTCCCTACCTCCCTTCTCTCTGGCTGTCACCATTTCCCTGTTTCCTGGTTATCATGAGGTGTGCAGCTGTCCACTGTTGTACTCTTCTGCCACGAAATTTCTGTCTTGGAGTTAATACTGCTCTTTTCTATTATGATTACTTTATTTACTTTCCCTTCCTTCTTTAGCTTCTTTCTAGCTTTTTTTTTTTTTTTTTTTTTGCAAGGAGAAATTTTGACAACAGTAATCACAGTGATTTTATAAAGCACTGACTGAAATCACATCCACAAACTCACACATCTAGGCTCAGACTGATGTTTAAGTAAGCTTACATATGCTTTTCTGACATCACAGGTCTTTGTTTACAACTGAATAAGTGACCCGCGGTTGGGCTGTAACTCAAATCTTTGGTTGTAGGTTAAACCTGGTATTCTGGTTGTCACCCAAGTTTTTTGTATGTCAGGGTGGTCATAACTCGACAGTTCACGGTAGTCATGAGTCTTCAAAGGTTAATCTTAGTATAAACAGTCCATCCGTGTTGTGATGAAGATGACACTGCCATTGCTTTAGTGCACTAAAAAGTGGGCCTGTGTATGAGACAGACCTCACCCGGCTGGTCACATGGTGCAGCCCTGCTCTGGGCTTGCTCCTTAGCACTCACCAGTTCTTCTGCTCCTTGAGGGAGCTGTCTTAGGGGAGAGTTTCTGCTTAGCCTGCTGACAAAGGTACACGCATTTTCTTGCTATGGAAGTGACTTTTTCATTTGGGCAATATATATATAATTTTCTTCTTGGTTTTCTTAAAAATAGACTGTTTGGAGAGGAATTACTTTTCCGTTTTGGGGAGGAAATTTTGGTCTCCCCAGGACAAAGCCTTATGTGGGAGTGCTGTTTTAATGTATATTTCCCTGCTGGTAACCTCCTGTGGTGCTTTCTCTTAACTAGGTGTCTCCTTCCAGTTTCATTTTCCCTGAGTTGCTGTTTTTTGCTTAAGAGATTCCTGAAGAGTATCATATTCATCCCACTGGAAAACATTAGTCCAACAATTTATGTGGTTGTGGTACTGTGATGTATTCTTATGGCCATTTTTCTCTGGGTATCATTTTATGTTCCCAAAGAATTGCTGTCTTTGAAAGATCTAGGTATTTAGATGTGGATTGAAAACATCAGGAAACAGGAGATACTGGTTTCTCTTCTAGATCTGTAGGCACTTTCATGTGAAACATTTCCTGAGTTTTAGGTAATACGGTAGTATAACAAAAAGCCTGGATTAATATTTTATTTTGCATCATTGTTATGAACGTATATATCTCAAAAACAAATATAATTTATGTGAGAATGGAATCTTTTGTGGAGGACCTGATTCATTGATTGGACACAGACATTATAATTTTTAATTTTTCCATAAAAATTTATATGGATGTTATCATCAAATATATTAGCCCTTTGTCTTATTCTGTTGTAAAGTGTATATTTTTCCCTGTCAATATACGACTATCACTGTACCAAGTTATAAGGAATATTTGCTGTATTGTACTGTGAGTTCTATGGGAAATAGCACCAGATAACCCAAGCTTTTGCTCAAAGAAAGCATTGAATTAGTTTGTGATGTGCATTGGCAGAAAAAGTGAATTTCCATTTTCACTTTCTAGGCATAAGGCCAATCAGTCTTTGTATCATTAATTACATGTCCTAGGTTCATCTTACTAATCTGAATAAAACACATTCTTTTGCAAGCTGAAAATACAAAAACCTAAAATAATGGCAGAATATTTTTCTCAAAAATGCACGGAGAAGGCTTCTCCTCATAATATGAAGAGCAAGCTGACAAAAATAATACTTTTAACATTTGAGTAAATTAGAAATTATGATGGTCTGATAAAATGTGACATTTTCTTTCCTTTTGAGTTGTGAGTTTTGAAAATTAACTTATGACTTTATATAAAGGCATCCAGAAAGCCACAGTGGCTGTTTTTTGTAACTTGCAAAATATTTTTATTTTATTCTAATTGCTGTGATTGTTAATGCATACTCATTATACATAGTAATGGGGTTCATGGTTATGTTTCAACACATGACATGCATTGACTCTTAGTCTGTCATTAGGGATAAATCCTTTATAGTTATTTCCTTGCTTAACAGTGGGGCATGTATATTGTACCACTGGGTTGACTTCTTGGTGGGTAATATTGAAATCATTCTTTCCTCCCTTCCCTTCTCAATTCTGTGTCTACAGCAAGCCACTGATGCTGACATTGGAACCAGCCTCGTCTCGTCCATCACAGTGCAGGTATTGTACCAGGTTTGCACTGTAACGTGCCAAACCTCGTTACATATTTCATCACATCTGTCACTGTTGCTACCCTGGCAGTAGCTTATGAAGAAGTAAAATAAGCACTTGGAATTTTAGGTTTTCTTCAGTCTTGGGTAGTAAATAGAAAATCTTCATTGTTAACCTGCAAATATAAAACTGACAAATTGCATTTATAGGAAAATGTATAAAATATAAACATTATGACCATCTCCTACCCTTATTTAAGTGTGTAGCATCATCTGGACTTTTGCTCTAGAGATAAAATTAAGATTTGAAATCTGATCAGGAAATCATGTCATTGTCCTTCACAACAGACCAGCCAATTGATGGTAGGCATCATGTAGCGGAGCCTGTGAAATGACACTGGGGGGAACACAAATGCTGGTAATATCGCTCTTCCACATGTGGTCCTGTGGTGTTTCAATAGAATTCCCAGCTATCTATCTACCATATAGCATTAACTCTACATGGATATATTTATAGCAAGAAAGTATTAAGTGAAGAAGTTAGAAAGTATAGTACTGGAAAAATAGAATTTGAAGGATGCAGTTTTGGTTAAGACTTTTAGTCCTGTCACTGTAGAACTTTAGAGCTAGAACTCAAATTTGGAACCCTATTAAGGCATTTAAATTAAAGTGTGATAATCAGTCAGCACTTTATTAAGCCAAAAATATTTATCACTTCCTAGACCAGAGATGCCAGAAAAAGTTGTGGATTTTGGTGGTTCATTTAGTCAAAACTTGGATGAGGCTTTCTATTTTCTTAGACTATGGGCTGCTGCTCTTGGAGGAGCTCGACAGAGCACAGACTTCACCAATTGCATTTGTATCCCCTGGGCCGAGTAGGTGGCCCAAGTATGGAGATCACTGGTCAGAGTTGAAGGGAGCCCAATTTTGTAACAGTTTCCTAAACTACTATATATATTTTAAAATTCTTGTCACTGGAAATAAGGGTGGTCTTTCCCCAGTTTGCCTTCCTTCTTTCTGATCAAAGGCTCAATCTCATTAGTGCTTCTAAGTCTGGAAAAGTATTAGTGGCAAGAAATCAAACACTTAAGGAAAAAATAACTGCAAAATTCCAGGAGTATTCCATACTTTTGTGTGGGAAAACCTCTCTTACACCAGTGTAATGATGTTGTTGAAGCACATAGGCATTCAGGTGCACACTGTAAACTGCAAAATGAAATCTTGTACCTAAATCAGATAACATTGTTTATGCCACCCTCTCTAAACAGAGTCAGCTAAGAGTCACTGCCACAGGTAAACACATCTTCCCTTCTGTGCATGTCTTACACTTTCCTAGCTACCTTAAAGTCATGGCAGGACACTACTGGAAAATTCTACTATATTAGTGAAATTTACTCTATTTGAGAATGCCCGAGTCACAGCTTTTTCTCATTGTCACTATGAAAGCAGGAGAAGGAATGCAAGATACCAGGGTTGTGCAGAATTGGCTGGACTCACACCATAGACACAATGGTTTCCTGAGCCTGTCTGACAGATTCCATATAAATTTCTCCTGTAACTATCTCTCCTTGTGGCCTTTTGTAACAACAGCAGCCAAGATATAAAAACATGCAAGATTCAATCATAATAAATCCCATTAATTGAGAAAATCTTTCCATCCATTCCAAGTGAGTGAATATGTGGCTGCCTTGCATGTCCACATGATATGTGACCATAAATACCAGGCAGCAGGGCTGAGTGGCTGCTCATACCTGGTTTTTGAGTTAAAAAGTTGGCATTATATTTCCTAAGAATTAAATTTCAGTTTGTTACAATTGGAACACAGCATGGAAAATTTTCATATTAGCATTTTATATTTTCTTCTTAATATTCTGTAATTATTTTCCTCTTAAAATGTGAGGTTTATGCTCTAGACAAGATTTTACCTCTTTTTTGACTCAAGCACAACTATCCTTCATTAGCGTAATTGTTTTTGTCACATCTCTTTGATCTGTGTTTTAGAAGTTCCCAGCACATTACTGGAGTATAGTAAGTCTGTGTATAGGAGCTATCATGATTCTGCATCTAAACCAAATGCAAAGTCTCCTGTAATGATGCTGTATGGGGTATGCTATGTCCCCCCAAGTCTTCACATACTTTTGATGGGGCTGAGTCTGACGCTTGTGATCAGTTTGTTGTCTAGCACCAGGATTGATGACGTGACTGTTGTACCCTCCCAGGGGTGGAGCCGATATACAGTATAAGGGAAGGCGGGTCTTCCGCTTCCGTGCTTCTGCCCTCTCTCTCTCTCTCCAGCACGGCTTGCAGCTTGCAGCTTGCAGCCACCATGAACAGCAGGCCCGCCATGCCATGCTATCTTGGAGTCAACTAATAGACTAAAACTCCTGAAAAACTGTAAAAATAAACCTTTCCTTCCCTAATTTTGGGCATCAGGTATTTTGTCTTGGCAACGAGCGAAAAGTAACTAAGACAGATGCAAAATTGTTTGACTGTGTCTAGATAGAAGTCATTATACCAGCAGTCAGAAGGCTTGCTCCTTTATGAACAACTTGTTAATATTTTAAGGAATTTTCATTTCTGCTTTGAAAATTGAAGTCTGATAACCATTTTTGATTTCTCTAGCTCAGTGGTCTTAAACATGTTATTTACCTTCTACAAGCCTCTATTTTCAAACTGAAAATGGGGATCCTTTTTCATTTGCAAAATTATTTTGAAATTTATCTACAGTTGGATAAATAGGTATGGGCTCCAAATTGTGCACATACCAGTTAATCTGTGGTTCTTCCTTTAAGATCAGGGTGGGCTTGGAAAAATTAAATTACATGGAATGCTCGCATCGCTTAAAATTAACACATTTACAGACTACACATTATTCAGCTTGTAGTCCATTTGCATATTCTTGTAAATTTTAAATTAATGTATATGTGCACAATTAAGGAAAAGGTGATATGTGCCTTTTACTAAAGAGGAAAATTTGAAGTATTTTCTTAAAAATAAGAATGTCCTTGCATTCTGTCAACAGTAAGATGACTCTGTCTCATAAAGCAGAATCTAGTAGCCTGACCTTCTCCAGAGCAAAACTACCACACAAAAGAGGCCGTTAACCAGTCAGTGACTCCTGAGTGTTTAAGAGTGACTGAGGGTAGGGTGGGGAGCTATAAAATATCAATATTGAGATCCTGACTCAGATAGTCTAGTGACCCTACTGAGTCGGATGATTATACAGTCTGTTTTACAATATCAGCTATGTACCATCTCAAAAAGATTATGCAAAGAGCCCGGAACTTTTAAGAGGACAAATCCAAATAGAAAACATGCCCAGTCGAAGTTGGGTCTTTCAGCTTTTCTTTGATAGCCTGAAACTGACACAGTAGCACTTTGTCCCTGTGAAGATCCTTGGTCTATTGGTTTCTGTCAAGGCTCCTCCCCAAGTCACAGTGAGAAATTCTGGTTTTCTGAGCCCATACTCACCCTGTATTCTAAGCAAACTTTTACCCCTGAGCACTTAGTGTGGGGATCAGCTGAAGCTGGAGATCAGTCACATGTGCAAGTCTAAAACAAAGCCAGCTCTGAGCATATGAAGAGCTGAAGGCAAGACACATAAACAAGTTGTTCCAGCTCTTAGAAGACAAAATTCCTGGGCAAGCTATACAAAGTTACAAAGCAGAGGGACTGTAACTGACATAAACCTCTGGAGTGCATAAATAAATGCCCTCTGGTGGTTGAACAGTTCTTTTCCTCCCATCCGGTAAAAGGGCTCTAGTGATTCTAGCTTTCTGAGTCTCATCATTATTTCTTTACCTTCTCACCGCTCTTCACAGTCCTCACCCCACTTCGCAGTCCTCACCCAGGGAAGTTGAAGAGTTGCACTGGACATGCCAAGTCAGTGATTCCTGTTGGTCTTGGGGTATTTTTTTTTTTTTAGCATCAACAGGCAGGAACACCAGTTTAGAAATTCAACTGTCAATGTCACTATTCTTTGATAGTTTCTAGAACTGATTATGTTATATATTTTTTGTGAAAAACCAGGAAAGAAAATGCAATGTATAGATTTCTAGAGTAGGGAAAATTCGCTTAAGGAAATAATAAGAGAATAACTAACTTGTATAAAAGGAAATATACTGATATTAGATAAATGTTTTATTACAGTTTAACTCTATGTGAAAAAATAATGAACATGCATACATTTTGATGTAGTTACTCAATATCCATAAGGGAAGATTTTTCTTTTTTTTAACAGAACTTTTTGAACAACTTAATGGAGATGCAATTCACATACCATATAACTCATGCACATCAAAGATTTTTAGTACATTTGCAGAATTGGGCCACCACCATTACCACTGAATTTTAATACATTTTGTCCATGTATTCCTGTTAGCTGTCATTCTCATCTGTCCTATCTGAAAGCAGCTACTAATTTATTTTTCTATAGATTTTCCTTATCTACACATTTTATATAATAGGATTATACATTATGTGGTTCTGTATGATTGATCTCTTTCACTTAGCATAACATTTTCAAAGCTCACATGTGTTGTAGCATGTATTAATACTTCATGTCTTTCTCTTTTTTGGTGAACATTGTTTTATTATATAGATGTGTCACTTTTGTTTATCCATTCATCATCATGGACATTTGAATTGTTTCTGTTCTTTGGCTATCAGGAATAATTTTACTATGGTCACTTGTTCAGATTTTTGAGTGGATGTATATTTTTATTTCTCTTGGCATGGAATTATGAGGTAGTGTGGTAAATTCATATTCAAATTTTTAAGAAGTTCTCAATCTTTTCTTCAGTAGCTGTACCATTTCATATTTCCATTAACAGTGCTGGAGGTTTCATTCCCTGCAGCTCCTTGCTGACACCCGTTATCTGCCCTTTTGATGATAGTTGTTTCAGTGCATGTGTGGTAGTAGGCCAGTGTGATATTGCTTTGTTTTTCCTTAAAGACTAAAGACACCAATCATCTTTTCATTGCATATTGGTCCTCTTTATATCTGATTTGGAGAAATGTCCATTTATCTTCTTTGACCAGTTTCTAATTCATCAAAAGTTTTAATGTCTTATTTAGTTACATGTTCTGTTCTGGGGCTACACATTATTCTTAGCTTTTCAAACTATTTACTAGTGGTTTTTAAGTAGTAATCAGAGCCTATAAACTTGGATAAATATAATTTTGTATTAATAACACTTTATGTTCCTGTAGGTTATAATGCAGGACTGAGTGGCACTGCAGAAAGCCAAATTATGCAGCCACCACTAACGTTGACTTGCAATCACTTCAGCTTTGACTTCATGGGTAAGGTTTTTGTTTTGGCTTGAAGTTTACCATAGTGCAGAGGTTTCTTTTTAGATACTATGAGTGTATTTACTTTATAGCTAATTTTCTTATCTAAATACTGAAAATTAGATCTTTCTGAAATCAATGTTTGTGTTGCTTTGCTTGTATTTTCCCTGTAAGTATCAAGCATGGACGTTTAGTTTATTATTATTTATAGGATTACATTTTTATAAGTACCTTTGAAAACTAGTTGAGTCTATTATTGTATTTAAATATGATAATTTAGAAGGCTTTCTCTGTTTGTGTTTTCTTGAATCTATAACATTTGAAGGAAGAATATTAGTTTTGGAGTTGGTGTGAATTTGAATCCTAACTCTGCCACTCACTTGATGT
>RJWM01025821.1:0-28851 GCA_004363535.1 Dasyprocta punctata | reverse complement strand
TGAAGAATAAGAGTATGACAAGGTCCATTTTTCCTTGTTTGAACCTCAGTTTCTCAACCAAGATATAAGAAAAGAGGGAGTTCAGAACATCTGCAGGTTTAATTTCATATGGATGATAATGAAATGTCCTTTCTATAATTCAAGTGCAAAGTCAGCTCTTGGCAACGGGTGCCATCAGAGGCCCAGATAATTTGAAACATAAGCCTTTTAGGCTCCAGGTAAATCTTTATCTAATACAAGGATCCATCTTTAGAATGAGTTTCCTAACATAGAGGTATTTGTATTGCGTTAAAGTCTAGTACTTCTCAAACATAGCAGCTTAAAGTGAAGAAGATAACTTACAAAAGTGTAGCAATTTAGGCATTATTATTCCTTCATTTTTCTTTCAATCAATATTTATTGAGTACCTACTACATTCCAGGAACCATTCTAGATGTTAGGAAACCAGAAAGATTCAGTCAGATCCTTGGGCATCTTAGAACAAAACAGAAAATAAACATTTAAATATATATGTAATGAAATTTAAGTTAGCAATAAAGACTATGAAGAAAATTATGCAGAGCAATGCACTAGAGTGCCTGGGGGTGCAGGATGGGAGTCATTAGGAAAACTGCCAGGAAGTGGCAATTGAGTTGAGACTTGGAACATGAGAAGAATGAGCCCCAGGAAGTACAGAAAACAAAGCATTCCAAGGAGAGGGAGTGATGAAAATAAAGCTACCAAGGCTGGGCAAGCATGGCATGCCAAAGGAATTTAGCGAAGAAGCCAGTGTGACTGGAGCTAGGTGGGAAAAGTGATCCAGATGGGTAGAGACTAAATGAGGGGAGACAAAGGGATGACATGTGCATAGTTTTGTCATCAGTACCCTTCCTACTGCTAAAGGAAGCCTGGCGTACCATTTCTTGTATGACGACTCGCAATCCTAAAGGAGAGCACTGCTGCTGTTATACTCAAAGGTGTGGCTGATGTGTGCCCGTGTTAGGGCTCAACTGGACTCCATGTCGCTCCATCCAGAAAGGCCCTGGGTGGGGGACCATGCTCTTCATCCAGTTCCTTCCCTTTCATGTCTGCAGAGAAGAGTGACTGACAGACAGTAGGGGATCTGCTTGGAGCCCAAATCAGCAGACCATGGTTCCTTACCCACTTTATTGGAATCTAGCCACACCCCTCTTTAATCGATTATCTCTGGCTGCTTTCCCAATACACTGACCCCGTTAATTGCTGTGCAGCCCATGTGGCCTGCAAAGCCAAACGCTCCCTGGCCTCTGGGGTGGGGTGGAGGGGAGAACCAAGTCCTCCGGCCTAGCCTTCTTGCATCAAGCCATTAATCTGGACTTAAAGTCATGTGTGATATGGAAGGGGCAGGAAACTGGATCCCTGCCCAGCACTAACACAACTCATGGTGTGACTACACAAAAGCTTGTTCATGTCTCATTTCAGTTATCTTGTGTTTAAAATGGGCAGACTGGACAAGCTCTGTAGCTTCCAAATTACCTTAGTAGCATTTCCCACTGAAGTTTTATATGGAAGCCCCATAGCTAAAATAGGATTTAAAATCTATTTCAACTGAACCTCTCCAATCCTCTTGCCATGACCTTGGAACACCTTCATGGACACCATTAGATTATAGCACTTTGGGGGCAATTTGAAAATCACTGGATCATTTTAAGCTTCATTGTGACTTTTACATTCTCTGTTTATAAGGAAGCTGGGTGGGTTCCTCTTATGTGGAGATGTTGAGAAAAATCAGTTTTTTTCTCTGCAAATTAAATTTTCCTTTGGCGAAAGAACACATTATCTTTCTGGCCCTCAATTTCCTCATTTGTGAATTGAGAACGATCATCCACACCTTCACAGAACCATCCTCAGAATTCAATGAGGTGGTGTGTGCCAAGGGCCAGGTGATGGGGTGGAATAAACAGGAGTTGGGTGCCTTCCAAATATAGCTTCAGGAATTCACTTTAAAAAAAAAATAAAGCTTAGTTGAGATATAATTCATATACTATATTGTTCAATCCTTTAGAACGGATGGTTCAATGAATTTTAGCAATTCATGGATATGCACAACCATCCCCATCAAATTTTAGAATATTTTATCACTTCCATCATAAATGCATAACTTAGCTATCAGTTTTATCTCGCCCATACCCACCTCCAGACCAAACAACCATGAGCCTACTTTCTGAATGTGCCATGTTAATGCAATCAAAATATGTAGTGTTTTGTTATTCACCTCTTTCATTAACTTAATGTTTGTAAGACTCATCCATGTGGTTGCCTGTATCAGAACTTCATTGTTTTTAAGACTCATCAGTGTGCCGTGTAAAGTTGAAGTTTCATCAGTTGCTGGACCTTTCATAGTGTCCACTCTTTGACTGTCATGAATTCTGCTATTATAAATGTCCGTGTGAACAGGCATCAGCTGTTGCTTCAGGCCAGTGGCCACAGTCCCTAAACCCTCATTTTCTCCTTTATTAAATGGGCCAATCCTGCAGCCTGTGTCGGTGTGTTTTAAAGGTTATAAGATAAAGGATGATAACATAAGAAACATAGAGCCTGACAGGATGAATATCTAATAGAATTGTTTGTTACTATTATGAGACAGAGTAGGTATTCATCCCAAACCAAAAAAAAGTAGGTTTATCCTTTTCCCTTCCTCTTTTCCTTTTTTGTTAAGTCTGGATCACCATGGAGTGGGATGCTGGTCCTCTGGATGGACCTTATATTTTGTAGCTTTGGGGGTTCTCTCTCTTTCAGATAGAAGCTGAGGAGCCTGCTTAGTGAAGTCTGAAAGAAAATTACCATCTTAGAATATGTGTGAAAATTAAATGGGGCATGAATGGAGGATTGTCGAGGAGGACTAAGAAAACTGTGGAAAGAGGAAGGTAATTATCTTTCTGCCTTCCAATTTTAAAAGGGAACAGAGATCTTTCTGCCACTGCTTTTGCAGTAGAACCCAGAAATTAAACTCACAAACTTTAAAAGTAATTTAATAGGTTTTTGGGTTTTGGTTATTCTTCAAAAACTACCATCAGAGCCAAAGTTCTGATGGAGGAAAGTATCTCAAGACTGTCTCAGCAATTAATGATGTTCTAAGAGCACCCACAACAGGGCAAGTTCTTGGTGCATGCTACATTCTTCAGTTCTTTCTCTGCATTTACTGCATATATTCCAGTTATTTTTTACTAGCATCCCTTTTTCCCTGATAGAAGTATCAGGGAAAAAGACAGTTTCACCCTTCCCCTAAGAAGATACAGCTAATCTCATTTAAGGGAGGAGAACACTGAGGCTCAGTACATTACACTGTCAAGTCAGCAGTAGAAACTTACAGGAATTCCTGTCTGTCTTCAAAGCCTTTGTTCTTTCTGTTAAACTGCACCATTTGGATGAATATCAGAGAGGAAATGTGACTCCTGAAAGCAAGACACTTTCAGTCTCTACCTCCTAATTCTCTCCCTGGGTTAGTGTTGAGAGAGAATCCAACTTTCCAGAGGTGACATGGGATAGACATCTGTTTCTCTTTCATGTATCCCATGCTGTAGTCACTGGGGTGTGACCCAGGGTCTTTCTATTTCATTATATGTCCTGAATTCTCAATTCTTTTCGTAGACCAGCATGGCTTGTCAAACCATATCTTTTGCATGCAGATTCTAGATATGTGACTTAGTCCCTTTTTTGTTGTTGTTGCTGCTGAGACAAAATACCCGACAACCATAAGTTAAAGGAGAAAATATTTATTTCGTTTCACAGTTTGTAGAGGTTTCAGTCCATAGTTGGCTGGCTTCAAGGCAGGATGGACAGACAGGACGATCACAGGGGAGAAACAGTCCATAGCAGAGCAGGCAGCAAGCAGTAAGCCTGCCTTCTTTCAGTCCATTTATATTCTATCCAGGCCACAAGACTATTGATTGGTGCCACCCTCACTCAAGGTAGGGATTTCCCCCTCCAGTGAATCCATTCAAACACTCTGAGAACTATGCTAATCCAACCAGGGATTTAATACTCATATCACACAACCTTAATTCATATGTACACACCCCAGATCCAAACACTTTCAGATCCCACCTATGAGTGCAGGAGGCTTTGAGAGGACATCTAGAGACAAGCCATAACCACATATAAAGGAGAAAACGTTTTAGGAGTTAATTATCTTCCTTCTGCTTATCTTAGGAATTTGTTGCATGTTGAAATAACTTTGATTTATATACCTCTTTAGCCAGCATTCCTTTCTTAGTTGC
Organism: Dasyprocta punctata; assembly: GCA_004363535.1. Lineage (NCBI taxonomy): Eukaryota > Metazoa > Chordata > Mammalia > Rodentia > Dasyproctidae > Dasyprocta > Dasyprocta punctata. Next base: position 24,613 of record RJWM01025821.1, on the reverse strand, counting down.
AACTATCTCCAAGGGAAGATAGAAATTACCCAGTAAACTTGGCAGAGTCTATTAGTGCTGAAAAGAGTGGATTGTGTTTTCAGTTGTGGAGGGAAGGTGAACTGTCCCTGCGACATTCTCTTTCCCCACATGCATTTGTGGGGGCTGACATGGAGAGATGGGGTGGTAAGGAGAAAGAAGAAAGGTGATTTGGCTGGAATCAGTGTTTTACGCAAGTGGTCAAAATGAAGTGTTTAAGTTAGAATGGGAAATATGAGCTACTGACTTCTCTCATGCTTGGTGCCAAAAGAGCCATGCCTTTCTCTCTTCCTTTCTGCTGTCTGTAATGGTGTCACTAAAATGCCCAGGAGTTCCTCCAGGAACCAGCCTAGAGAGGCTTTGGAGGGAGGCTCAATGTGAAACATTCTTCTCCGATTTTCTTTCCATACCCAGCATTTAACTAGGGTCTCACTCAAGGGGTCTCAAGTGGGCTCATTTTCTACCATGTTTATTGACTTTTTTTTTTGAAGCCTTGGGCTGAAGTGTGTAAACATGAGCAGGAGTTCCTTACTACCTTCTAGAGAAGACTTTTTCTTTGGGCTCCTATGGCGCAGTGAGCTGAGGTGGGGGTAACGGAAAAAACCAAGATGTCCTGGGTTGTCTCTCCTCAGGGTCTGTAACCACATCAGTTTATCACTTTGGTTACAAGGATACTGTAGGTACAGAGAAGCAAGTCTTCAAATAGGTACATAAATGATTAGCGAGAAGGACTGTAGAGTTTCAAAGATCGAGGTTTCAGTGCACGCCCTACCATTACTTAACCCTTCTGAGTCTCAGTTTCTTCCCTTGAAAATAAAGAGTTGTAACAGTTCACACTCCATAGGGCAGTGTGATGATTAGAAGAGACAGTGCATGAGAAATGCTGGGTACAACCTCTGAGGACAGTGTGTGCTTACCAATGAGAGACATAGCCAATATTATCTCACTGTTGAGCCCAATTCCTATGCGTAGTAAACAACAAATGGTAGATATTATCATTTCACTCTCCTAATTTTTCTGAACCCCTTTCATACCTCAACAGCCACAGAATGCAGCCAATTTATGTGAAGTACTGAGAACTAGAATCTCTTGCCAAATGATCTTGGAATAAGAAGTGGATATGGCCCCTCTTCTCACCTCTCTCATACTCCCCTCCTATGTCACATGATTGATTAAAAACAGAAAGGTTTCCTCTTCTTTCCTGCTGGTCCTTCCAAAACCTAACTCTATTTCATTCTCACTCACCAGTGACAGGGAACCTGAATGCTGTTTACAAAATGAACTTGGCCCTGTCTTTCAAGGAAGGAGCATGCCCTTCCTTCCACTCTTCTCCTACCTTCAGACTCCCATCTGAGTAGCTTGCACTTTCTCGTACCAGTGCTTGAAGGATCATGAGCGTTGTTTTCTGTTTGAGTGTCACCAGCCAAGACCTGGTCTCCACAGTGTACAGCATGGGTAACAAGAGACAGAAAATGGTCTCTGCAGTGTCTACCATGAGCTTATGTTTTTGTAAAGTTGTTTCATTTATTTGAAAAGCTAGCAAATTCATATGATAAAAATTTCAAAGTGTACAAAAAGAAAAAGAAAAGAAGGAGCAGATTAAAAAAAATTAACTGCTTAGCTTGAAGAAAGTGGAGCAATTGCTTCTTGCCCAAAGCAAAAACGGCAACTTAATCCTTCTGCTTTTATTTTTTAGCACAAATGCTTAAATACTTCCTCTTGCTGGAATTCTTCCCTGGCAGTTTACAGAAGGTCATCCTTCCCTGACTTTCTGGGTTTCCTGACCTTCTGATGAGAGGTCCCTTTTCGCTTCATTTCTAACAGGAAGTCACCCTTCCCTTCTCTGATCCTCATAGAAGTTATGATCTGTTCTATACATTCCATAGAGTCCAGGAAAAGCCATTCACTCCTTTATCTCTGACCTCCTTTCTTTTTTTCTCTCTAGGAGAGTTATTTTCATCACCCACTCTCTAACAGATCTGCCATGGCTGACTTCTCTCAGTGACCTATTGCCTAGCCTGTTCACATGTCTCCCTGTCTTTCTGTCTGGCTTACCTCAAGGGCAGGTAGTGAAGGAATGGAGAAAGGTCCCACATTCCAGTCCAGATCTGATTCAACTTGGTTGTATGATCCAGTCAGCCTTCAACTGCCTTTTTCACCCATTTTGTCGGGATTAAAAATGAAACCATTTGGAGTTCCTTCAGACAGAGGGGAGGAATTGATTAGCAGTCATCAGGGAAGTGTTTTTCCACAGTGTGTAGACTAACTGGTGGGCACCAATGAACTCAGTAACTATGATAATGAAGGTGGTGAGAAATACCAGTGGTCATTCAGCCTGAAGTCTTTCAAGGGGCAGGTCATGGCAGGTAAGTGATTCTGGAAGTTGGCAGGTATTCATCTTAGCAGCTCCAAATATTCCTAAAGCTTCTAGAATTTGGCTTCCCTCTCTTTCCTCTTCTTGGCACTCTATTTTTCAAGCCTCAGCTTCGGCACATTCCATACTATCTTTCTCTGTTTCCACCTATCCCATCTGATCATATTTTCAGCTTCATCCATAACCTTAAGGAAATGGCCTAAATTCCTAAAATTTGCAGATACAGAAACTTAATTTTAAGGTGGGGAAGAATATTGCTCAAGGTTATAGAACCATTACAAAGACTTAGCACTGAGGCCCCAAGTCCTAGGCTATGAACAAGAAACCTTGGATCCTATACGTGACTTTTGCCACCTCTACCTTTGGGTCCCTATGGAGATTCTGTCCTTCCATTTTTCACGTAGGCCTGTTTATTTAGATAGAGCAAACAGTTGTTGAGTGTTTACTGTTTGCCAAGCTCTGTGCTTGCCTTCTGAGCACAAAGCATGTTTAGCATATACTAGGTGTTCAGTGAATAAGTTGAATGATTGTCTTATTTAGCCATAGATCCCCAGCTTCTAGGATAATGCATGGAGCATGATACTTGTTCAACAAATTTCTACTGAATGATAATAAGTGAGCTTTTAGCAGCATCCTAAGGGACAACCACGCCAGTTTTTTTGTCTTCCAATTCTTTCTTTTTATTGCCAGGTGGAACTTTATTGGACATAACACCGCTAGTGTCACACCTCTGTGCCTTGCTCACAGACATATTAGCAGCTGTTCATTCCCTACCTGATATATTCACAATTGTTTACTGGGCACACCTGGCTGTCCAAGATGTGGGCTCAACACCCCACCCCTTGCATCCTCCCATAGCTTCTTTCTTGAGTGTGAACTTCACCTAACATAACCTCTGTTTCCTAACCAGTTATCAGAACCATTGCTTCTCTGTTCCCATTGCCTGAAATCCATCCTCTGTAGGGCCTCCTGTGTGTCCTCATGGAGACTCAGCAAGTAATTAGGATGGGTTCAAATAGCCCAGTCGTCTGTGTCCCTGAGGGTTTAACTTATATTCACTGCCCCATGCACTGGTGAAATATTTCACCTTTAGACTCGGTCTCAGGTGTTCATCTTATATCTCTGAGCACTTTCTTATCCCTGTCACTTCTGCATAGATTCCACACAGCTTTTTCTTGACCTGTGCAGTTCCTTGAGGATGCTTTTCCTTGGCACTTCCTTTGACTCCCACACTGCAGCCTACTAGGTGCTTAGAGGGATATAACTATGCCTTTATCCCCAATCTCATCCCTTAACAAAAGTAAGTGCTCCAGATTTTTGTATGCAAGCAACAAGTGTATTTTTATGTACACTTATGTGCATTAAGCCTTTTGTCTATGCTTTCCCCGCCCCAGTCACCAATAGAAGCAGTATATTCATTTTCTCCTGAAGAAATTTTTTTGGGGGGCAATTTAGTATCTCTGCTGACACACAGTAGTATTATTTGTGTGCCTGTTCTATTCTTATGTCTGTGATCAGCTTCTAGGTTTAGTCCTGTGAAAGGTGGGTATCAGATTCCAGATTTACTCCTACAAAAGATGGGTAAGGGGGCAGTGAAAGCTTATTTGAATCTTGGCTCCATCAAGAACTGGCTGTATGACCTGGGGCAAATCCCTCATTACCTCTACACACTCACAGAGCTTTCAGAACTATGAAGAAGTTGCTGGACTAAAATTAGAGATCTCAAGCGTTCTGCCCACAGGCCACATCTGGTGTGCAGATATCGTTTGGTTTGGCTCGTAAACTATTTTGTGTTTTTTGATATTTTTTAAAAGCAGATAGGTTTCCAAAATGAAGGGAAAAATTAGAAATTTCACACAACAGCTGGATTTCCAGCTTCTCTTGAAAAATGAGAAAGACTGCCAAAGTGGGCTTCCTTCCTGCATGGCAGCGTGTGGATGGCACTCAGTCGTGTTGCTTCTTTTGAAAAGGCTGTGGGTACCCAAGCCCTCCCTCATAGTACCCTCAGGCCACGTGTCAGTTGTCATTTGTCATCAGCCACGTCCTGCTGTTTTTCCATCAATTCTGCTTCCCTCATTTATATGACCTGCCTGCGATCTGAAAGCCTTGAGTTTTGGACTCTCAAATTAGATGATTATTAAGGATACATTTGAAATTTGTTTCTTCACCCTCTTTTTCCTCCTCCATTCGCTTCCCTCGTTTTCCAGCTTCTCCATCTCTGAATCATCCCTCAATCCTGCTCCAGTCATTTGTCAGGGAGTGGGCTGGAGGAAGTGGCATTATCTTGACAATGGAACATTTCTCCCTCCCTGTAATTCCTGCATGTCCATCCTAATTACCTTCTTATCAGTTTCCAGGAGAACACTCAGCAGGTAATTAGTGGAGGAATTGATGAGGCACTCTTCATCCTCTAGGAGTTGGGTGGGAAGGGAAGCAGGGAAGAACAGATCGAATCAAGGAAGCAGATTGGGAGTCTATGCCTACATTCTCAGCTTGTCCTATGGTCACATTCACTCTGCCCTGCTCGGACTCAAGACCAGCTCGACTGACTGTGGTAGTGCACATCAGAGAGGGTGCCTGGCAAGGCCGTAACAACACAGTGGAAAAAGGAGAGCAGCACTATCCACGTTGGCTTATAGAGTGACAGAGCCAGATGTCCCCCAGTGGGTAATCTGCGACAGTCCTGTGCCGTCTGCAAAGGGAAGCCAGACTCAATGCTGGACCAGCAGGAGTCTGGTCTGTCATCAGCCTCTCCTGCAGGGCTCACAGCCAAAAGTCTACACTTCAGATGGCGTCTGTTGTCTGCCTGTTTTATTGATAAATAAGTTACATGGGTGGTTCCATAGTCTCCGACCAACCAGCTCTTCCAGCAGCATCTAACTCCTGTCTTCTAAAGTTCTGAGCTCCTGAAGCACATATACGGTGTCATAGGCCCATTCTCCCTGAGGCTGCCCAACTTCTCCCTCCTCTCAGAATCCCCAGCATCAGGGGCCCCGGAAAAGTTTTGCTTCTGCTTTTCATTTCCCTCCTTCAAGGTTCAAATACCTTCATATCCTGTCTTTTTTTCCCCAGAAGTCTGGTCTAGGTCTTTTGCTTCTTTCTAAAGCTTTTTGACTTTGTGGCACCTCCCCTTGCATAATATAAGAATTTCCAAATCCTTGGTACACCTGCAAGTTCTGGCAAGAGTCAACTCCTGGCCAACTATCCAACCTTATCTCTTGCCAAGGCCTGCCGCTGCCCCCCAAATTTGTCCAAAAAGTTCAGCCATACTGAACCTTTTAGCAGGTTTTTGAAGGTTCCTTTTTGGATCTGTAGTTTCTGGAATGTTCCCAGCTGTTCTCTGTGACTGGAACCCTTTTTTCTTCCTCTTCCCTTGGGAAACCCTGTGCACCCTGTGAGCTTGTGTGACTGTGGCTAGGTTGGGCATCCACCTTTGGGTTCCTTAGCTGCATATGATGACCCATCAATTTTTTTTCACATGGTGCTATGTTCTCTGAGGGTGGATTGGCACATCTTTGTCCCAGTGAGAAGGACACATGACTGATCTGTCTTGTTTCTCATTGTGTTTCCAGAGTCAAGTGTGGTACTGGGCACTTAGTAAATATCTGTGAATTCATAAATGAATTGTGTTCAGAACAGTAAAAGCAATTCAATCTTGAGTCTCTATTTTCTCATTTGCAAAGTGCCCTAATAGCAACCTAGCTGGCACAGAGACTAAAAGAAACAATACGCATAAAGAAAGAAAAACAATTTAGGTGTCTATAACATGCTTTTATGACAATAATTAATATTAGGGAATGGGAAAAACCTGGACGTATTTCACATTAATATAGAAGATTTCCATGTGATCACTAAATCTTTACTCATTTACCCCTCCACCTCCATCCTCTTTCATTGTATCAAGTGTTGGAGATTTAAAATGATAGTAAGAGGTAAGATGGCATTCTATAGGGTGAGGTTTGGAATGGAGCCCTCATTGGAAATATTGAAAGTTTCTTATGCTAGCAAAGTCACAGACTATGTTGTAAAATGACATCCACGGTCCCCAGGCTCCGCCTGGGATATGCTGTAGACAAGTGACTGATTGCAGACACTGAATGATAGTAGGTTCAATATGGTGGTAGTAGTGGTGGTTGTGGTGGTTGGGAGGAATTGGTGGTGGTTAGATGAATTGTCTGCAGTTGCAATTTGCAACAGAGAACATAGTTGCAGATGGGGCAGAGACAGGGTAGGCAGTCAATGTCCAAATCTGTGTAATGCAGCTGATATTCTATTTTTTAAAATAAATTGTTATTTGCAAGGGAGGATATGTGTGTGTATGTGGGTTTGTGTGCATGTTTGAAAATACTCACTCAATCTCTATATCAGATTCATTGTGGGAATGAATACACTTCAGCCTCCAGGGCTGTCAATCTAGCTCAGTGCTAAAACTAAATTAAAAAAAAAAAAAAAAAACTGCAGTGAGAAGGAATTGGAATACCATAGTGTATAGATATATATATATTTTACCTTTATTAAATTCTGGACTTGACTCTGGGAGAGTAGAAGGGAAAAAAATCATTGTTCTTATTCCAGTCCCCCAAAGGTCCCCATTACTGAGTAGGTCGAAGGAGTGTAATAAAGCCACCAGAGACAGGAGGGAGTGTTGAAAGTGCCCACTGTTTCCTGCTTCAGTCCATGCTGCTGTGCTGAGACACCTCCCATTGCCCTGGGTCTCTGGCTTCTTGACTCAAGTCCCACTGGTGTCTGCTGGGTGTACTGAGCACATACTTCAACACCACTCATACCCTCCTGCCTGCTGCTTCACAGCCCCGACTCAACAGAGCCTGCAGCTTAGTGAAGAGTAAGCAGCAGGGCACTTCCCTGGGCCCAAAGGCTGATGACAGTGCATGCTACAATTATCTATTCTCTATTCTAGGATGCAAGATGGGCCAGCATGCAAGTGACAAGACAGAAGGTCAGGCTGGCAGAGGGGAGCCATAGAGACTTCAGAACATATATCTAGTTGTGCCATTTTCTACCTATGTGACATTGGATGAGTTATCTCTGCTCTTTGGGAGCCAATTAATTTCTAGAAGCTAGACTGATAACAGCCTATAAAACAGAGTTGCTGCAAGGATGTGCTAGGATAGGATACATGGTGGGCCTAATGCATAGTAGGCAGTCATTGAGTATTGGCATTCTGTTTGTGCATTTATTTATTCTGTGCTAGGGCTTGGTGTTGGAAGTGAAGAGCTTACACATAAACAGAGCAGAGCCCCTGTCCTCACAGAGTGAAAGGTTTAGTTCAAGGGTGCAAAGAGGGCTACAGAATGATGGCAAGAGTACGACTTGCTGCAAAATGCAGGAGGAAACACTGTCTCATCCCATTTCAGGAGGTCCTTGAAGACTGCAAAAGGCATGACCCTGGAGTTGAGAAGCAGTATAGATGTGACTAATGGGCAAGGGGTTGTCTTAGTTACTTTTCACTCACTGCTGAGACAAAATACCCGATGCCCAAAATTAGGGAAGGAAAGGTTTATTTCTTACAGTTCTTGGGGGTTTCTGTCCATACTTAGTTGGCTCCAAGGCAGCGTGGCATGGCAGGGTAGCCAATTATGGTGGCCACCAAACAGCAAGGCAAATCAGCAAGAGATAGAGGAAGACACAACTTCCTTACACTGTATGTTGGCTCCTTCTCTGGGTGGGTGCAACACTGATATCACCAATCCCAGTGCCAGACAACAAACCAATCACAAACGCCAGACTCGGCCCTGTACAAATTATGTGAGGCCTTGGGGGGACACAGGATCAAACCAATACAGGGATAGAAGGAGAAACTATTCTAGACCAAGGAAAGAGTATGTACAGACTGGAGTACCGAGAGGTGCCTTGGCTTACTCAAGGAACTTGGAGAGTAGCTCTGTATTTTTAATTAGCAAATCTTCATTTCACTCTACAATAGTAGTTATCAATAGGAAGAGATTTTTGCCCCCTAAGGGATATTTGACCCAATTTGGAGACTTTTTTGATTGTTAAAACTGATGGAGGGAGGTTATTTGCACCAAGTACCTTGGAATGCTATGTTTAATATCCAACATACAATGCACAGGATAACAAATAATTATCCTGCACAAAGTGTTAGAAGGTCCTGTGTTGGAAGACCCTATTCTGGGGCATAAAAACTAAGTCTGGCAGAGAAGGTAGTTACCTGTTTGATTTAAGATGAATCACAGATTCTTTCTTATTCCTGTCCCAAGCATCTCCTAATCCCGCCATAGTGCTGACTACTTCTTTCATAGTGCTGAAGATTTATGACAGTGAGTGAGATGCAGGTGGTATCTCTGACTTGCTTCCAACTTCCAGAATTATTCATCAGCAGCCATTTATACATTGGCCTGAATCATTCATCAGATTATCCCATTGTTTAGGAAGTGCTGCAGGAGTGGAACACACACGTTTTGGTGAAGGTTTATAAAGTTCCGAAACTGGGTATGTAGAGGGCCGAGAAGTCTGCAGAGAAGCCCTAAAATGTAGGGATGATCCCTATAACTAGAGATCTCTATGGTTATCCCAGAGTCAAAAATATTTTGTTGAGTATTTTCTCTTGACCTGGTAGTGATCTAAGTATGCCAATGCATAATTTTCTGCATAATTTCACTGATTATTCTTTTACTCAGTCCACAAATAATCACTGAATACCTATAACATACCATGCATTGTTTGCAGTGTTGGACCTCATGGTTTGGTTATTACCACTCCATTTTACAGCAAAGGAAACTGAAGTCCAGAGTGGCAATTCCGCTACCAAAATCTATGGAAACTGGACTAATACCCAGGGCACCTAATACCTAGGCAGGTCACCTTTCCATGGATTACTGCAACTGTGTTTCTCTCACCACCAGGGATAGTATTTGAATTTTGATCTGTATCAAATAACATGAAGTAAAATAAGCTGATGGAGCACAGTGCATGTCCTTCCTTGGTAGAAGAGTGGAGATACGCATTTTGTACATGAAGGATGAACATAAACAAGCAACAAGCTGGGACATCAGGCAGCCCATGTGCTCAGGCTGACTCAGCAGGCTTCCCATTTGATTCTAAAGCTTCTTTGATCCCTGCAGTCTGAGGCAGGGATGCAAACAGGGAATGGGTTATAGCTCCTCAGATGGGGTAATTTGCATGATGAGGTTTGAGTGGCAGTTATGGGAGCTTGGATTGGGGGAGGAACTTTGTGACCCCTTACTTAGACTGTGGGAAGGACATCAAAGAGCAGAGGAAGGAGCAGACAGCACATCTGATTAGATGTCCAGAATCTGCCACTGTTCCTTAGATTGTCCCAAAAAGAGGCAGAATGTTGTGGTTCTGACCACTGAACAGCGACAAAGTAACGTTACGGGGTCAACATGGATTTTAAAGTTATAAGGTCCTGAGATAGGAAATCCTGAGCTGCTACTTCCTAACTCTGTGACCCTGAGCAAGTTATATAACCTTCTGCAGCCTGATTCTTCACTGACTTGAGGGAATATAATCATTCTCACCTTTTAGTATGGTCCTAAGAAAGAAACAGGATCCTACATGGAAAGGTCCTCACCTATATTAAGCTGTCTTCATCTTTCCAATAAGAGTCATATAAGACAGATGGTTGATGATTTTTCCAACCTGAATATGGCATAAAATCACCCCTGTTGGTGGTGGCTTAAAGTGTAGATTCCTGGACTCATGCAAAATTCCTGTTTGGGTCCAGTTAACATGTGCCCTGGCGATCTGCATCTCAGCAAGTAACCCATTGCTGCTAAACCCCAGCTTCCTCAGCTGAAATAACAAAGGGGAGATAACTTTTCATATTCTCTAAAATGAAGCATGTCTTTAGTGCTGAAATAGCAGATTCAGTTGATTGTTTAATTTGACTTTCTTAAAAAGTAGGTATTATCCTTGGGCCCATTTTGTGACTGAGTCTTTAGAGCCCTAAAGTTGATTTTAAGATAACACCTATTTGACTCATCTTTCAGTGAGTTCTAATGATTTTACATGACTCATATGAAAGCAGAAACATTATGGGGCTGAGAATGAAACATATTATATTTCCCATTAAATGCCTTGTGGTTCTTGAATGCTACCCACTCTATCTCTAGATCTCTTGGCATCAGGTTCCTGATAGGTAAAATGGGGGTCCATGGGCGGGGGAGTGAATTCAGTCTCCTCATTTATTGTTGATAATGCCCTTGAAGTTGACTGAGGTGAAATTGTCATTCCCATTTTATAGGAGAATAAAATAAAGTAACTTGGTTGAAGTGATACAATTATAAAGTGGTAGAATCATGGCTTCATTATGTTTTTTCCACCATGCTGAAAGCCTCACTGTGCTCCTGTGATAGAGGATTGGACCAAAATATGCGTAAAAATTCTTAGAGCCTTAAACCAACCTGTGGGAAATGCAACTACAGATCTGCATCAGCCTCTCATTGTGGGGGCTCACTAGAGCTGAATGAAAAGCATGGGCAGAGAGGAGCACACCCCTTCATAATTACTTCAATCTTTTCAAAATAAATGGCTCTGTGGAACAAATAGTTCACGCCTTGGAAGAGAAGGAATTTTTCCCATGAGTCTTTGGAAGAAGCAATTTTCTAAGTGGTAACCTGTATAAAACAAATATGCCTTAATTTTCTTCCCACAGTGACCCTACACTGTTTTCCAACTCAGAGGAGCAATGAGCTAGTGCCAGGCTCGGTCCTTCTAGAGTACTTCATTTTCATAAAGTGGTTAATAACAATAAAGGATTGATATAAGCATCTACCTCGCATTGTTGTTTTGGAGTTTCTGTGAGACAGGCCACATGGATCACTTGGAAGAGATCATTGTCTATTGTGACAACCATTGGCTCATAGTTATGTGTATTCAGGGCAGCCTATACCTGCACACCTGGAGATCTACTCGGAAGTTCTTCTATGTCCAAATACTTACTCATGGATTTTCTTTTCATTTCCTTTTGAGCAAGGCTCTGAATTTTAATTATGAAGACATCCAGGCAAAGATGAATCAATCCAAAGGGACAGAGACTTGGAAAACTGAGCCACTCTGTGATGGGATGAACTTAGGGAAAAGAAACTTAACACAATAAAAAGTTCTGTTCGTGGCTACCTAACAGTGACTGCATGAAGTTTCAAAGAAAGAAACAAGAAATGCATATTTAGTGAAAATTCCTATATGTCAGAATGTAACAGAAATCATGGTCGTTCTGACTAAAAATGTGCTATTATTTCTGTTTTACCAATGAGGAAACTGATCCTTAAAGACATAGAGAGGTTTGTCTGTGTTTGCCTTTCTGGTAAGGAGTCTGGCTGGGATCATAACCCAGGCTCACTCCAGAACCACACCCCTGCCTTTGCCCATTGGCGAGTCTGGGCTGGCAGTGGGGCAGAGCTGGCAAAGTGACACATCCTCACCATTTTCACACCCAGCTAAGTTCACAGACAGCGCCTCTGGGTTGTTATTCTTAAAGAAAACTGGAAAGTAGGCACCACAGTTTCACTGCTGAGGATTACATAAGGACGTCTTCAACTTTCCTGCCTTTATCCCTTGAAAGAGAGAAGCAGTAAAATAACCTTGCATAATTGTTAAAGTTCCTAAGAGGTTTTAAAGGACATTTTGAAGGTCACTTATGTAAGTGTGATCATTTCTGCTTCTAGTAAGGCTGGCAGTCCCAAATGCAAGGGATTTTGGTGTAAAATAGCAGAGTACATTGGAGTATTTGGTATTAGAATCAGGGGTATGTTTTGAAGCAGTTAGTTATTGCATAACCCTACTTCAATTAAATCTGAGTATGGAGATAGATTAAGAAAAGCCAGGCAGCAAAAAGAACAACCACAGGACCACAGGTATTTGACTCAAATTTTGTAAATGGCAGCGGGAGTTGGGAGGAGGTTATATTTGGATCTTGGCAAGAGCTCTGTGCTGGGATTTGGGAGATGGAAGCACTACCCCTGGTCTGGCTCCCGTTACTCTCCAAACCCCACATCTTCAGTGTTAAAGCCGACCCTGGTCCTCTCAGGATGCTGTTTGTTCACAGTGAACTGGGCTTCCTATCTTCATGCCATTCTGCTTAAACAATCAGGGTGAGGGTGGCTGGGCTGCCTCTGTGTGTGTCTACCTCCCAGTGCAACAGACACATTGTTAGCAGTGTTCCATGAAAACAAAACCAGCCAACAACAACAACAAATAATCCAAATTCTTAGTAACCAGAGATGTGTCTGTCTTTTTCAGCAAGCCATTCTTGGGGATTCAAGCCTTACAGAGCCATCTAGCAGTGCCTTAGAAATCTGTTAAAAGCCTCTGCTTCTTAGTTAGGGAATTGATACATAGTACTTTTGTTTTGTTTATGAAAAGAAAGGGATTTGGGGAAAGAGGGGCAGGAAGGAGAGCTCAGGAAGCAGGGACATAGGTGTCAACGCACAAAGGAAAAATAGAGTCAGAGAAAACTTAAAACGTTGAAGAATGACAGTTCTTGCTGGGTCTAGTTTTCAAAGTCTCATACCCTTTTCTGACTTGCTTTCAGAATATAAAGTTCTGTTTCTTGGGGCACATTCGTGACTGTGCTCTGAGCCAACCGTTCACAAGAGGATTGTGTGTCTTTCCGTGAGTCCCTGAGTGTCCAACACCTGTTGTGACGGGGTAGCGTTTGAAGCCCCTGGTTTGAAGAACTTTGATGAGTTCACTAGGTTTCAGTAGGGCAGTGGTTCCTATTTGTGAATCAGTAACAATCATTTATATATCCTGCACACCTGTCTAAAAAGCTTTTTCCCACCTTCATCTGGCAGACGCCTATCTATCTTCATGACAGTAGGCAGACATCATCTGACCAGGGGACTTCCCATGGCTATCACCTGTCCCCTCTGTGTGTTCTCTATGTGTCATGACTACGCTTCTGGAGTTGTACTTGACATGCTGTGCTATAGTGCATTTCATGAACTGAAATTCCATCTGACTACCCTAAGGCTTCCACAGGTTGGGGGTTGCCTGATTCCTCCCTGTCCCCTGGGTGTCCCAGCTCACAGGCTGCTTTAGAGCTAGAGCTCAGTAAATATGAGAAAATCCAAACAGAAGGCCAGGTCAAAACCTAAGCCCAGGTTTCTGTTTTCTTGAGAATCCATCCTAACCACATGTGTGTCCTTCCCGAGGCTCTTTCCATCAAAACACCAGTCAGGCAGGCAGGGAAATACAGGTAGGGAAGGGGAAACAATTGCAGTTGCCACCTGGTGTCATGTGTGAACTCCTTGTGGGCTGTAATGAGTGAAGTTTCTAAACATGGCTTCTTCAATTCTGGCTTTATTTCCTTTGTCAGGAGTTGGGCAGGAAGAGGGGAAGTGACATATGAAGTGAAACTGTGTTAATAAACAAATGGGTGTCAACCAGCCTCCGGAGTTTGCAAACTTTCATCTGGGAGTGAGACATACCGGAGACAAGCAGAGGCAGCCACATGGCCTTGATGAATTATCCATGCATTTGTTACAGTTTTTATTGGCGTCTTGAAAGAATTCCACACATTTCAAAAGAGGAAAGACTTGTATTTCTGGACCTTTTATTTCACAGGTAGGAAGACCAAGGCGTGGGTAAGGGAATGGACTTGAGCGAAGTACAGAACATAAATGAATGGAGGGACTGATGGAGAAGCCTGGCCCTGAATCCTTGTCCCAGGAGAGTTTACAAACCAGAACACAGCCAGCAAGTTCCAGACCTCAGTCATTTCAGGATCACCCTAGTTGTTTTGGCTATATCTACTTTCTTTATTTGCTTCAAATATTTGTTTTTTCCAAAAATACTATTATATGCTATAATTGGAAATGCCAATATGATAATGTTAACTGGAAAGCCAGAATCACTTCTTAAAATTAGAAAGCCACTATAAAAATAAGTACAATGAAAGCAAAACAATGGTATGACTTTCCAATCAGCTGATGCTAGTAGCCCACTTGGGACCTAAGCCTGGGGCCTGATGCCTCTGAATTGGTAAAGACAGTGTGGTAGCTGACACCTCCTCCTTACAGTTAACACGAAAGCTGAAAAATGACTTTCTCATTTTGCAATTCTCTATTTAATAATGACTTTCTCATTTTGCAATTCTCCATTTAATACTTTGATGCAAAGGACTAGCTTGTACTCATCCCTCGCAAACAGCATTGCTCTACATTTCCCCATGTTTGAGGAAAAAAAAAGTTTCCCTAATATATTAGCTGCAAGGGAGAAGTAATAGGAGCAAAAAGCCTTTTCTCTCTGCCTTAATAATAACTGATATGGTCAAGCATGTTGACACACATCTATAATCCCAGCTACTTGGGAGACTGAAGCAGGAAGATGGCAAGTTTGAAGGCAGTCTAGCCAAACAGTTGAACTATTGTCTTAAAGGAAATGATAATAAGTGAGCTTGCTGCAAGGGTTCAATCCACAGTATCTGCCCACCCCAATAGCTAATAAGGACCTACTGCTTATCCTGGAATTAGTGTTTTACACTGGGCATACCCTATGCATTTGGTCAGCTTCCCTACTGAAAGGTGAGGAGACAGAGGAACAGCACTGGGTCAAGGTCCTTTAGAGTCTGAGTAGAGATTGGATTCACTCTGTGGTATGGCTCCAAAGCTCCCCCTTACCAATGACTTCTGGTAATAATGATGGGTGGGATCTGAGGTCCTTTGGAATTAATAGTTCTTCCAAAGCAAACCAAGTAGAGTTTCAAGAAGTAAACCATATGAATCCATAGAAAGAGCATTGGTTCTCTTGATAAGTGTTCAGGAGCATTTACTATCTTCCAGGTACTGTTGTGGGCTCCAGGGGGATAAAGCAGTGAATAAAACAGGCAAAAACCTGTGTGTCTGTGGGGCTTATGATCTAGAATATGTGTCTGTGTGGGAGGCAGTGAAAAAATAATAGTGAGTACATCACTAAATAATAAAGTACACTAGGAGAGCAGTTGGCAGGCTACCTGGTTTCTTCTTCTAAACTTGTCCTTCCACATTGAGTCACTTTGTGCATATCTCTGTTCCTCCATTTCTGCATCTATAAAAACTAAAGTATAAGCAAGATATTTAGCACTCTGCTGAAACTGGATGGGTTTGTGCTCCCTTTGATTGTGAAGACCAAGAAAGCAGTAAACAACAGACAGCTCTGGCTTTTGGTGGGGTTCCAGGAGCCAGTGACTGACTTTTGCCTCTGGTGGGAAACAGGGTCCTGAAAACCGTTCCTCACTGATCATGAGTAGCGCCTGCTGGATGTAATTTCTTTACAGTTAATTTAGAAATCAATTATAAATGTTCCATCTTCTTCCACATGTCTTCTTGTAAAACAGCTTTGATTTTTTTTTCCACTTTTGGTAACTGTACCATTTATTGAGGACTCATATCTCTTATGCTGTATTAAGCATTTTACATGCATTAGCTCAATTCATCTTATGGCATCACTGTGTTAAATTGAGTTCTTCAGAAACAGACCCTGGGACAAGGACATCATGTCAAGTCATTTGCTTGAGGTGGTCTGAGGAGCCCAGCAGAGAAAGAGGCAGTCAAGGAAGGGAAGTAGTGGAGGGTGTACAGCTGAGCAGAGAGTAGTTTGGGTCTACAAGTGTTCAGCAATGTAGAACATGCTTGAGATTATCTCTAGCTAGGGTATTTATTCTCCACCTCCCATCTGTCACTGGCTAAGAGCTACCCCTCTCGGAGCCTGGGGAGGAGAAAGAAGTGGGCACAGAGCATGAAAATGCCATGGAACTTCTGGCCTGTCTCTCTGAGCGCTAGGAAAGCTCTGGGGTATGGACTGCTCTGCTGCCTATACAGTCATCCTCAGTTTCTGCAAGGGATGGGTTTCAGGATCCTTGAATGTCAAAATCTATAGTTGCTCAAGTTCCTTATATGAAATGGTATAGTATTTGTGTAAAACAGATTCATATCATCCTATACACTTTGAATCAACTCTAGATTACTTGTAATACCTAATACAATGACATTGCTATGTAAATAGTTATTCTGTACTTTTAGGTAGTCATGACAAGGGAGAAAGGTCCATATAGGTTCAGTACAGATGTAATTTTCCCTCCAAGCATTTTCAGTCTGTGGTTGATTGACTTTGTGGAGCTGGGGGCAATGGATACATAGGACTGACTGTACTGGATGGATGAATGCCAAGGAAGAAAAGGGCAAGGCCAAAAATGTCATCTGCACATCTTGTTGCCACACTACTATTAACTTAATTCCAATGTTGAAGAAACTGATGCTCATAGAGGGAAAGTGTCAAAGACAGAACCAGCTACATAACTGATAGGGCCCAGTACAAAGTGAATATGAGGACTAGCTTTGGAACTTTTCTTGTCGCTGGGACAAAATACTACATACTTACAACATAAATGAGGAGGTATTTATTTAGGCTTACAGTTTGTGGAGGTTTCAACCCACAGTTGGCTAGCTCCAAGGCCAAATGGCACAGCAGAGGGGCATGACAGAGGTGAAGTGACTCATGGCATGGTGATGGGAAGCAGACAGAGATCAAGGGAGGAGGGAGGGAGATAGACCGCTTCCTCTGACCAGACTTTATCTCCCAACTTTACATTTAGCTATCAGCTTGTTGGCAGCTAATCCACTCATCAGTGTTGCACTCCCATGATCCAGTCACCTCCCCCAACTCCCACTTACTGGTGTATGAGATTTTGAGGAAACATCTAGACATAAACCATAACAGGTCCCCAGGTCAACCATTTCAAGATAGTGATAATGGATTCCTAAGCTAAGCATGAGTCTTTCTGAAGACTGAGCTATGTGTCTCCTAAATCATGTGCCCACTAAGCTAGTCCCTAATCCAAGATCCCAGAGATACAAAGTGATGTCTCTGGTACTACTCACCCACCTGTTGCCCATACTTGTCTCTAGATATCCACACCCAGGGCTTCCGGTGCCATTCAGAGTGGATCCAATGGGAAGGACCCTGATTTTCTTCTGAGACAGCTGCCGTACTTAAGCAAATTGCTTCCCATCCATAGGTCTCATTGGCTCATCTGTATAGCAAGGTTGCTAATGTTATGGCCTCAGAGATGGAAAAATTGCTAACTCTAGAGATCTTGGAGAAGAACTTGCAAACAACTGCCTTGTTATCTTCTGGGTTACAACCTTGGTGGGAGGATTTCTCACTGTTGAAAATACATAGCTAATCATAGAGCCATTTTGAAAGTGCATTGATCTTTGGGTTAGAGGCCTGGTCTTAGTCCTTTTCCAGTCACTGGCAGAACCACCCTACCTCTTCTGATGTCAGTTTCACTCTCTCTCATTGATCACTCAGTGTCTATGATAAGCAGCCAATCTTGTGGGAATTAGAGCAGTAAGAGGAATGCCTGAGGTCTCAATGCTGCCTCCTTTACTGAAATCCTGTGTGATCTTCATTCGGTGTCTTCACTTTTCTGAGCCAAATGCATGTATATACGTGTGGACACATGCATATGTGTGGATATACATGTGTGTAGATGAATATGTACACCAGGTCTGATAACTCTTACAAAGTTATTTTGAGTATTATATGGTAAAAATATAAAAGTCTTGATGGATAGTCGATGCGGATTGTTACAAGCAGACTTATGGCGGGGTTGGGAGGCAGGCCGTCACTAGAGGTCATTTTCTATCTCTCCTTTCTCACTGACTTGGAAAATGTGCAAAACTTTTAAAATGTATCGAGCTTTAATACACTCTATAAAGCAGCCATCAGCTTTAGTAGTCTGGGAGTTCCATGCCTGAAAGCTCTTCCCTGAATCCTCAGCACTGCCAGCATTTCCTAGGAGGTCCACCACAGAGAAGAGACTTCGTGCACATTATTAGAAAAGATCCTAAGCTATACTGCCTCCTAAAGTTGTTTTCTTACTTCTCTATCCCATTCTCCTTTCCTGCTCTTATTTTCTATATTGGTAAGCATTCCTTTTACTGGGATAAAATATCTGACACACAACAGGTAAAGGAGGAGAGCTTTGTTTTTGCTCAGTGTTTCACAGAGTTCGTTGCATGGTCATCTGAGTTCCCAGGCAGTGATTTAATGGCAGGAAGAGCTGTTTGACCCATGGCAATCAGGAAGCAGGAAGGGAGAGAGGCCAACAAGAATACAGCCTCGCAGGTCACCCTCCTCCCACTGTGACCCTCCTCCTCTGCCCTGGACCCCCTCCTTATCGGCACATCCAGCTGATCTACTGACAAATAGAGCCCCCCACTGTAAGCCAGTCACCTTCTGAAAGCCCTGCCTCTGAACCCACAAGATTTCTCCCACAGAAAACGTCCTTTTGTTCCCTCCAACAGTCTCTCCTTCCTTACCTGTTCCAGTTTGTTGTTCCCTTTTCAGGCTGGGAATTGCCTCTGCAGTGCACTGGTCGTTGTCTAGGAACTGAAAACACCCTTGAAGTGAGGAAGATTCTAGAGGTCAGGCAGTGACATGCAGCTGATCAACCTACTTTCACATTTTGCTAAGTGCCGAAAGGGCTTTGAGTCAAGTAGACGTGAGTTCAGATCTCCATCCCGGCTCCATACATACAGCGCTCAGTGCTTGAGACTAATGGCTTCACCTCTGGGAATCTTAGTTTCTTTCTCTATAAAGTGGGCTTGCCTATAGGTCTTTGGAGAGTGTTCTAAACAACAAATGAATTGCATTGTATAATGGTGCCAAGTGCAGTGTCCGGCTATAAGAAAAATATGAGGAATATTAATATTTCTTTCTGCTTTGATATTTTTCTTTTTTCTTTTCTTTTTTTTTTTTTTTTTTTGGCTCAGGAATAAGGACAGTGACTTTGGCTGCCTGGTCAGTCTTCTCACTCGGTATGTGGAAGGCAGTGTCTCTTGGGAATGTCACTGGGCCCCCTGGGGCTTGGCATTAGCAAGGCTCTTGCTGCTTCCCTTCTGTCTCTTTCAAGGACACCAGACTGATGAGATGAAATAGCAAACTGGTAGAAATTTTTTCCCCATAACAAAATCAGAAAGGATTAAGTGGATGGACGGCTCAGGAACAGAGACTGTTCTGCTCTTCTTTGCTCCATGATGGGCTGTCAGTCATACTAGAAAAGCAGAAATGTGCTTTCAGGAGAGCAAGGAAGAGGATTTGGACTTTCTCGTTGAGTGCAAAATGAGGCTCTGAGAGGACAGATCCAGAGATATCCCAGGGGATCAGAAGGACATTTCCTGATGCTGGTTATGTGCCGTGTGTATGAGAGGACATAAATGTGGACTTCGATTTGTCTTTAGGCATCTGTGTTAGTCATTTGGGGAAGCCTGGTGACACAGATGTGTGTCTAGACATGAAAGTGACTGTTCGTCAATGTGTACAGAGCCAGCGCACATATATTTGAGTCTAAACATTCACAGTGGTAGCATCCATATGAGGGTGAACCAAGTGAATACACTACTTGAATGTGTGTGCGGGAGGGTCCCATACATCTGTAAGTTCTCTGTTGCTTAAGTGTTCACTTGTATCTGTGTCCATTTACCTATAGATGCCTGTGTGTACTAGGGAACTCATGGACACACACACATCCTCAAATCCTCATGATGCCAGTGTAAGGAAGGGAGCGCTTTTGCAGAATGTGTATGTGAGTAGCTATGAAAAACCTCAAATTCTGTAGTGTTAGTATCTGTTTTCATAAAGATATCAACCATCATGTGTATGCACGCAAGTCTATGAGAAAACACATACAAGTGGAAAATAAGTTTTTGTACCCAACAAGATATGAACGCTTTCCTGGAACTGCACAAGATCCATAGGTTTGTGGAGGACCTGTTTCTGAGCACACATGTGCTTCAGGAACACATAAACATGTACTCACCAACATAAGCATCTTTTCAGGTATTTGGAGGGTGTGCCAACATAACTTCTGATATACCTGTGATGCGCCTAGCCTGACTGGTCTTTATACTTCCTACAGATGCCTTTTCAAACTTGTTCATCACTCCCAGCCTGGTTCTCTCTGAGATAGTCACTTCTGCCCATCAGAAGAGAATTTCTCCTTAGCTTCCAGAAACTTTGCCCTTTCTGATGTGCTCCACATCACACTTTGGGCAGAAGTTGTGGTAGTGGTTATGATGTAGGAACTATACTATCAAGTACGTGGTCATTAAGGACATTCAGAGAAGGTAAACACCCCAAGATGGAGTAACACTGAGGACATGAGTGGGACCCCAGGCAGAAAAGCCCTTCTTCTCCTTCTTGACATTGTAGTTCTCAGAAACGTAATACAACTGAGAGCCATGTATATAGTTCATCATTTAAACTGTAGATTGAAAGACATTCTTCTCTCTGTTCTCTGATAGCATAATACGGTCTTCATAAAGACAGAATTAGGTCAAACTGCTTTCCTACTAACAATATTCTCCATTAAACTCTTTGAAGCCACCATGACTGGTCCCATTTTACAGGTAAGAAAGAAAGGTTAAAGAAGGGAAACATCTTGCCCACGTGTCAAAACAAGTCAGTGGCAGTCAGGTGTCTACGTAGCATCTGGAAGACAAAATACAATGTCTGTCCTTGTGGTGAAGATACTAGATTCTTACTAACTCTAACCTTCACATACTATGTGATCTGGGACATTCCTCCAATTCTAAGTTTCAATTTCTTGACTCTAAATGAGAAATGGAAACTCAGGGAAAGGATGCCTGAATGCTCTGAGCAAAGAACTTGATGCAGTGAAGACTGTCTGGAAACATTTGCTGAGTTGACATAGTCTAAGTTTAGTATTTCTGTGGCTCTGCAAGTGGAGGGAACAAGGTGGGGTGGGGTTGAGGCAGATGTGACAACTCAGGCTCAGAATTCCTAGTCTGACACCCTGAGGATATTCCAGATTGTCACCACAGTTCCCTCAAGAGGACATTAGACAGATGTGATTCTTATTCTCCAGGAATTTACAATCAAGGACAAGCCCTGGCGCTTCCAAGCAAGCAACCCCAATTGCCTGTATTAACTGGAGTAAGGGTAGTTTATTTGCACAGCACTGAAAAGGCAGTGGTATGATCAGCATTCCCTGCTGCAAACTTTACGGGGAAGAGACTTTGTCTATCCTTGTGCTGACACTGAGCTCAATACTATGTCCCTGTGAGCTGATCATTACCCACACATCATGGGAATGTGTGGACGATGAAATGGGAAAATGTGCATACAGCTGGCAGAACTGTAAGCACTAAGCTCGTGACAATCATCCAGTTATTTTAGATGAGGTGGCTACATTTTACTAGGTACTCCTTTAGGTCCTGGGTATAAGAATGAATGAGAACTCAGTCCCTTTTCTCCGAGCTTACACATTCCAGAGATTATTATGATGGATTCTCCTGAGTTTACATGAAAAAAGTGAGGCATTGAGAAGGTCAGTGCTTTCTGCAAAACTTCTCAACTAAAAAGCAGCAGAGGAGGCCACCTAGGTGGCTGACTTCAGAGATCAAGTCCTGGACCTGCACTGGACCATGGAGCTGGTCACTCAAAAAACCAGAGGAAATTTCAACCTTTCCTACTGAGCCACTTGGATTCCTTTTTCTGGGTATTTTCTACCAGGTTAATTGATATTAATCATAACCCTGACCTTTACACAGAGAACATTGCATTCATAGCTCTTTCTCACAAATTTATCAGTCTCCTTCTTCTAGTGACCCAGAGAAGGAGCCAGGAGATGGATCAGTCCTCCTGTGCGACACATGAAAAGACGCAGGCCCAGAGACACAAATGCCTCACAGGAGGTCACAGAGTGAAGACAAGAGCGAATGGACTTTTCCTGCTAGCCTGGCAATATGGGAGCACCATTCCTATATGTCACCCTGCGAGAGTTGCCTGGCATTGAAATTGAATAAAAACGTGACCCAACAATGGTCATAGAACTCCTGGTTCCTGGCCTTACTGCAGATGGGTGTGATTTGCCACCATTCGGCTACTCACTGTCCTTGGTGGGGGTGTTTAACCACCTGATCGCTTTTCATCTTTCTGTGGTACAGTGAGGAAATCAATAGGGTCATTCCCTACTCCCTACCCTCAGTCTGGCATCCTCTAATTGTCCCCTTCCCTGCCATAGGGCACCATCTGTGCCCACTCTAAATTGGACTGAATGGTGTAGAATTGCATGTCAAAAGGGTCCCGTAATCATTCTGCTGCTGCCCAGGGCTCTGTGCTCCAGGGCCCTGTTATAAATAAGGGTAATGGAGTAGTGTCTGAATTATAATCAATGCCACTATGAACACACCGAGCAGGCACCGAACTTATTTAAGGAATATGGAGGCACATTATGCTCCTGAAGCAGAGTAGTTGGAATCAATCAATACCCACTCAGTCCTTCAAATCAGGGCCACAGGCTTTGATTAGGAGAAGAGGAGTAGAGCTGGGGGAATATGGTAGACCCTACATAGGAAAAGTCTCCAATATCGACTTGCTCTGTGCCCCTCGTGCCTCTTAGTTAGTGACTGAGCTGGGTGTGGGGAAGTAGTGGGCAGCAAGGGAGACAGGGTCTTTAATTTGAACCTCAGAGAGGTGAGGAGCAGAAGGAAGGTGAAGTGTGAAATTACTGAATGTACTATTACCATACAGTGTAACTAGTTCAGCAGGGGAAGGCAGCACAGAGCAGGGAAACTCAACCCAGCCTTGACGGGAACAGGCCTTCATAGAGGAGACACCTGAGTTGCTTTTTCAGTTAGCCATACTGTGTAACATGCAGCCCAAAATTTAGTGGCTCAAGGTAGTTCTTTAGCTAATATTTCCATGGGTTGATCATTTAGGCTAAGCTTAGCTGGGCAGATATTCTAAGAGTCTTGGCTCATCTCTGTGGGCTGTCTCCCATGAGGTTGGTCAATAGGCATCTGAGTGACCAGGACGGCCTCTCTCACAGATCTGGATAGTTAGCAGCAAACTTTGGGGAACCATGGGCAACCAGGCCATGCTCCTCTTACCCTCCAGCAGGCTGGCCTTGGCTCCTTACAAGGCAGTTGCAGAAGGCTCCCAGGAACAGGAGAGGAGAAGTATAGTACATATTTTTAGGACTCTATTTGTCACTTTTGATATTGTCCCATTGGCCAAAGCTAACTATGTCCCATGAAGCTAACTATGACTGAGAAATATACTTATTTCTCCATAGGAGGATGTACCATGTCCCATCACACTGGTTTTGATGTTCAGGGAGGAAAGTGGTGACGGTTCACATAATCTACTTACAGCAGAGTTCAGAAGATTAGGAATAAGGCAAGTAAAAAAGACAAGACCAGCTCAGTTAGGGAAAGCAATGTAAACTAGACCTTGAACCTATAAGTACAAAGTCAAGAGGAAGTGTGGTCATGGCAGTGCCGGAGGGACAGCAAGACACAGGAGTGCATATGTGTCACGGTGACCATATTAAGTGCCAACTGATCTGGGTCAGTGCTACTATGACAGATCTTGTGGGAGCTATTCGGTGATGGAGTGGGGTAAGCAGAGGGCATAGGGTGAACCTCAGGGAATGGATAGAACCTCAAGGGACAAGTGGAACTGTATATTCTTTAGCTGAGGAACTCTCAACTGGTGCCTTTTGCTTCTGGTTCTCAGTCTCTTTAGTTATTTTTCCCACCTCTGTTCCTCAATATTCCAGTCTGTGAGGTTGGACTCTGAAGTCTCACCATGCTTTCCTCCTTACTTGACTTCTTGTTCTAATTTTGAATCAGCTCAGATTCATCAAACTCTTGCTATTGCAAAAAGTGCTGAGCTATGAAGGGGGAGGCAGAGGAATTAACAGCAATTCCAAACCCAGAAGAATCTTTTGGTCTACCAAAGGCAGTGAGAATGAGGCATGGATGAGGTTAGTGAACTAGGGACAGGAGCAGAAATGTTCCAGGGAGGTCAGAACTCAGGATAGAGAGAGCATTTGGGAATGAGCTCTTTGGAGGGCTTAACTAAGTTGGGGTTGGAAGAATGGGTAACATCTGTGAAGCTAGAAGAGATAAGGGCATTTCAGACAGGAGTTGCAGTATGAACAAAATGTGGGTGGCAGTGAAGAGTAGTGTGACTTTGGCAAGCCATGGGCTTAGGTTCAGGTCTGACACTGGGATGTATTTGTCACAGAGAGGTAATCCTCCCAGTCCAGCCCCTCCTTCCATTCTCTAAACAACTGGTAGCAATGGTGTGGGTAACCTCTTGGTCTCTTTTCAGCTGCTGCTTTCTATAGGTCTCATCTTTCCTGCCTCACTTCTTCACTGCATGGTGCCATGCTCTACTGACTCATCACAGATTTTTACCTGTCAA
>RJWM01025820.1:0-28793 GCA_004363535.1 Dasyprocta punctata | reverse complement strand
GATTTTAAAAGATAATTTTGCAGGGTACATCAGTCTGGGTTGAAAGTTATTTTCCTTCAGGGCTTGAAATACTTCACTCCAGGCTCTTCTTGACCTGATGATTTGTGTGGGAAAGTCTGTCGTGATTCTGATGGGCCTTCCTTTGTAGGTAATCTGTCCCTTTTCTCTAATAGCTTTTAATATTTTGTTTTTGTGTTGACTTTCTGGAATCTTGATTATTATATGTCTGGGTGTAGGCCTATTATGGTCAAGTTTAGCTGGAGTACTATATGCTTCAGTTATCTGAAAGTCTCTTCCTGTTCCCATACTTGGAAAATTTTCTGTAATTATTTCTGTAAATAGGCTTTTAATTTGATTTGTATTGACCCCTGCCTTTTCACTCACACCTTTTATTCATAAATTATATTTCCTTGGGTTGTCTTGCAGCCATTGCACTGCCACTTCCAGATTTCTTATTATTTTTAATAAGTCTTGTCTGTCTCTCTCCCACTCTGCGGTTTTCTCTTCAAGATATGAAAGACTATCTTTAGTCTCTTTCAGGTGGTTCTGCCAACTTTTATTGAAGTCTTTGAGTTCCTGGTATTCTCTCTGAATCTGATTGATGCATTCTAAGTCTTTATTTGTTTCATTCTCAATCTCCTTTGATTTTCCGTCCTCCACCTTTCCGGCTATGTCTCCTTTAGAGGCACTTAGGGATTGCCCTATTATTAATTTCATTTCAATTCTCAGTTGGGCTAACAGTGCCGCTTTAATTTCTTTCATAGCTTCATGGAGTTGTCTCCCCACTTCGGTTGTCATCTCCTCTGAGAGTTTAATTTTTGGACTCCCAACCTTGTCTGCCTTTACATCAATCGGGTTTGTGCTGCTTGTATCGGAGTCTGGAGAGCGCCCTCTACCTTTCTGTCTTGGCATTTTCCTGGGCTCTGCTGTGTTTCCCCAGCCCGCCTCGGCTGCGCGGATGTCTGGTGAAGTGCATGTGGATAGGGCTGTCTGCCTAACTTCCTCTATCACCCCCAGGGCGCCCGTGCAGATTCCTCCAGGACCCTCCAGGGCCTGGTGTGGGCAAGAGACCGTGCCTAATTAGGTGCGGTTCCAGTCTCAAGATGAATGCCTGTTCCTCGCTCTCCCTGGGGAGTGGGAGTTGGGGGGCTGGGCCCCGCCGAGTTTACTCACTCACCAGCTCGCGACCACCTCTTTCCACGATCGATAGCTGCCTCCGCCTTAGCTGCAGAAGTTCAGTTGCGCATCACAAGCACTTTAATCGCACCTTCCCAGTTTGAGTCTGCGTTGATTGGATTGAGCTCTGATCAGAGGCGCCGCCACCTTTTTTTGTTTACTTCTTCTTTTTTTACTCTTTCCGTGGGCTACAGTTCTCATCCTAGACTCCTCTTAGGTCCAGAGGATCCATCTCCCTCCCCTTTCCTTCTTCTGTTGTTATATTATTTTGTATTCCAGCATTTGGGAGGTATATTCCAGGGGGCCTCCCTATGGTGGAGTCATCAGGTCGGCCATTTTGCAGGAAGGCTCACTTGGTTCAACTTAAAAGTGTGAATGTGACAGAAGTTGCAAAGCTGGATGGCACATTTTATGACCCCCCAGACTGATAGGTGGATAGCTGTAGGAGTTCAGAGTATTTGCATTTTGGACTTTGGTCGAACACTGGTTTCTCTTTTAGTTGCCCATACCAGCAAAAAGGGCTTACGGTCAACTACAGTACTTTCCATTTG
Organism: Dasyprocta punctata; assembly: GCA_004363535.1. NCBI lineage: Eukaryota > Metazoa > Chordata > Mammalia > Rodentia > Dasyproctidae > Dasyprocta > Dasyprocta punctata. Next base: position 27,066 of record RJWM01025820.1, on the reverse strand, counting down.
AATGGTATTTAATTAAATCAGGGATTATTTAAAGGAAATCAGTAGCATGGACATTAATGTGTGTACAAGCAGCTTCTTTCAGATATTAAGTGGATATGGGATACGGAATTCAGTTTTATTGCCATGGACTATTAATTTGACCTGGCATAGAATTCTTACAATACCAGTTGTTGGGTACTGTTAATTCCCTTTTCTTTCTGTGCTTTCTTTTTCCTCTTCTTTCTCTTCTCCTTCCTCTTTCTTTCTCTCCTTTCCTTCCCTTCTTTTTTTCTCCCTTTTTCTTTCTTTTATTTCTTCCTATTCCTCCTTCTTCCTCAACAGACTCACTGAAGTATCCAAGATTTGTTTCCTCTTTTAAAACTTGTGTACAATATAATGTTTTGGTAAACATAATTTTAAATGCTTAAAGCAGTCAGGCGAATTATTATATTATCATCCCTCATACTGTTTCTCCCAAAATAAGACCTATCGGGAAAACAAGTTCTTATCATGATTTTAGAAGAGACATTCTCCGAAAATGAGCCCTACTGTATCAGACACATGCTGTTTTGCGGTGTGCACTCCAAGGACAATGGTCCATTGAATGTCATTATGCTCCATTTGTGGATATTTTTCTTTTTGTGAAACTCACAGATTTCGCTGTGTTCAGACTATACAAACTAATGTAGCCATTATGCCTCAAGGGGCCATGAGTCCACCTCATTGTATACTGTAGAAGACAGAGAAGTGGAAATTGTGTGGATTTGAACCATAAGGTTTCAGGTTCTTTAACTAAAATATTGAGGAGCCTGTGGTGAAGAGAGAGCTTTCTCTTGAAAGGCAGACACACTTGACTCCTTGTGGGGAGAGCCACTGTCCCCACTCTCGTATGCATGTTCATCTTTGTCAGACTCTCTGTAAGACCTAGGTTTGGAGGTAGGTGGGCAGTAAAGATGAAAGAAGCAAACTGATAAGAGAGACAAAATTGAAAGCCAGATGGCTCAGGACGATCATCTATCTTTGAAGGCCTTGTTGTAAACTTCCTTTCCATGTGCACCGACTCATGGTGCTGATAGGAGTTTTACTCCAGCCTGGACAACATGCAAGACATATATATCTCATATCAGATGATCAGATGGTTTATGTCTGGCAAAGTATAGTCCTCTTACATCTATGTAACTTCCTTCTATTTGTGGTTTTGTCCTACTTGGCATCAGTTCCTTTTCCTTAAACATCTACCTACCTATCTGCCTCTCTAGAATAGGATGAAGGCAGCAGAGCAGGTGGTGATGGTTGTCCCTGACTTCACAGTTGTAGGCTGCAGAGTTGGTACTGATGGTGAATGGGCAGTGCTGTAAATAATGGAAAATTGCCTCCGTCATCTGATACCATATACATTTGTGTACACGGCATTCATGTCTTTCCCAGAAATCAGAGTGCAGATGCCCCCCCTCCTGTCAAAGGCTGTGGAGAAGGTTCATCACAAGATGACACACAGTTGATTATGAGCAGCGGCGCCTGTGATAACACTGAACTTTTCATTGTGGCTGGTCTGGCTTGTACCTTTCATTTGTAATGCTGGAATTTTGTTTCTCAGACGTAGGAAAAGACAGAACGTGTGCGGAAAATCTGTGTGAGCACAATTGTACCCAATTAAGTGAAGGAGGATTTATCTGCTCCTGTAGGACTGGGTACAAAGCTGGTACTTCAGACAGAAACTCCTGTCAAGGTAGGGTATGTTTTCCGGGTTCTCTACCAATTCCCTTTTATTAAACCCCCATTTCATTCTCTTAGTGGTTCTGAACTGAAGGTACTGAGTCTTTAAAATGCTCAAGAATGCTAATTGCCCTTCTCCCCTCTGCCTCTATACACCTTGCCGGTACCTAGCCAAGTGCTTAGCAGCGGCTTGAACTCAGTAAGATCTGTGCATTGTGGATAAATGATGAAAGCCTTGGTGAGGATGGATACTTATGGATTAGTATTAGAAGTCAAATTTAAAAATGAAAATGAACCCAAGGTGTGCTTTCTTCATCTTATGTCAGACAACGCATATTTATTACACACCTTCTTACATGAGGCATAAATTGGTTCCCTAGGCTGTGGCATTGGATGGCAGTGAGACTGTCAGTGATGTGGATGATTTTAATATCCTATATTCTGTGAATTTAGTGTGTGTAATTCATTCAAATGTCATATAGATGATTATAAGAATCCATTTGGGTACTAGCACTTTTAAGAACTCAATTGAAAATCCGAATCAATCACTGTTTCTGAACCTAGTTAGCAGAAGCAAATTAATGCCAAGTAACAGCACTAAGATGCTGCCTGAAGCAAAAATATTGGGCTACAGCTTCCTGAGAAGAAGCAAGATTGTGTATTATTTTGAGCAGGGTCTCAGATGGATACTGCCTGGTTTCACATCCCAGGTTTAACACTTAGCAGATACTTTTATTTACAAAGCACTTAACCACTCTGCTTCTTCCAGCATAAAATGGAACTAACAGTATGTCTTCATAGTGTTATAAAAAAAAATGAAAAAATTCACCTGTAGGAGTCCCCCAATGGGTATACTTTGAAGACCCTGAGACCCTATGCATGCTATGCCACACTCTATCTATGATGTTTTCTCTGAGAACTATATCCAAACCCTATACGATGGTTTTTCCCATATGCATGTGCCAGTCATGAAGTTTAACTTTTACGTTGAGAATAGTAGGAGGTTAACAATACCTAAAAATAAAATAGAATTATTATAGCAATATACTGTAAAAAGTTATGCCAACATGAAAAAAAAATTGCTCAGCTATTGTATGAAGTCGTCCTGCTTCAGTGAAAGTGTTGTCTCCCATTTCTGCCCAGCATTAGTGAGCGTCCATACTCACGGTTGAAGCAAGCATGCGCAGCAGCCTTGAAACTTAATAAATGTTCAGGAATGTTGGTATTGTTGTTTATTTTCATCTGTACTCTCACGGCCCTCATTGTTTATGCATATGAATTTGAACAGAAAAAGATGTATATATTTGGTTGTTTTTCTGTTTGTTTATTTGTTTTTGGGAGTACCAGGAATCAACTCAGGACCTTGTGCTTGCCAGGCAGGCGCTGTGCCGCTGAGCTATATCCCCAGCCCCATTTGGTTTTATTTTGCTTGTAGACATCAACGAATGTGAGGACTTTGGAGTTTGTCCCCAGAACTGTCGAAATACCAAAGGAAGTTATGAATGCTTCTGTGCAGATGGCTTCAGGTCCTTGAGCACCCACTACGGAGAGCGGTGTGCGGCCGATGGTACGAACGGCGCGTGGCAATCAGCTGGCCTTTGGAGAAATCAGTGCTGCTGAGTGTGATATGTCACACTTCTGACTCTCAGAGTTTCAGTTTTTACTTGCCGACTACTTCTTTTCCAACACCTACCCAGCCTGTCTCCTTCCTTCTCTCTCTTCCCCTGCCAGCTTAACACACTAACTACAGTCTGCCCACAAATAGGTAGGAATTAACACAAGAGTTAGTCACCATTTCTTACTCTGGATTTATTTAGCCTCTTGTCCAGCTTGATAAAAACTTCAAAAAGTGGCCAAGATGTTGCCCTCCAGAAGCTTGCCGGTGGGGTGGTCACCAGCACAAGGAGCTTGACAAAGTTCTCTTTCTCCCACTCCATTGAGGTCCAGACCTGAGGCCATGTGACCCAAGATACACGCGAAGTACATTGACCTAGAACAAATCAAGGACACTCTGCTGCTGTGTCCCTGCCTTAGCGTTCACGGACTGCTGATCACAGAAAGAAAGGAGTCTGAGTTTCAGAACTCAGCCTTAGTTTTACATTTTCGGTTAATGTCAGTATCTGAGAATTAGGCCAGATAAAAAGCAGCAGTGGGTAGTAGACAGGAAAGATTAAAAAAAAAAAAGAAAAAAGAAAAAAGCGAGAGGTGTTCTATTCTAAATTTTAGAGGTCTGATGCAAGTCAGCATATCCTAATTAAAGGGGGGTGGCCTTTATTTTGAATTCAAAGATGGCACCGGAGTGTAAGAAACTTGGGTAAGAAAATAGCTTTTTATTGTATAAATTACAGGCAAAGTGAGCCAAAATGGCTCTTTAATATATTCATGTAATTTGGGCTTTTAAAGCATACTTTTGACTAGCATACTTTAAATATTTTATCCTTCAACATTTTTGACAGTGAAGACATTAAAGTGAAGGCATTTAAACAGTCGGTCTGGTAATTAAGCAGCAAATTTAAAAATGTTTAAATCTTTTAACTAAGGAGGGATTGAAATAAAGTAGACTAGTCATCTAAAATATCAAGATAGAGAAAATATATAAAATGAACTTTTAAAAGTTACTTAAATTACACTTGATTGACATTATAAGTAAATTAAAAAAATTCTTGACAAGCATCTTGGGATGGGTCACCATTGAAAGAGCTGTTTTAGGTAAAGAGAATTTTTTAAAAACATCAAAGAAAGAGTTGGCTTTTTCCTCATTAGCTAGAATCTAAGTTGGGTCATGGAGATGATTATCTGCTAAAAGAATCATAGAATCTGTCAGTAAAGAGTAAGGAAGGAGAACTTTTTGGTAAACTTTTAGTGAGGCTGTGAATGTTGTATTTCTTTCGATTTTAATGTCAGTGAATAATGGGGGAAAGTTCACTGAAAGTGAGGATTCTGTGTATCAGCCTCAGTCTTGCCTAAACCTTCACTTAGGACAAATAATAAAGAATTGGTAATATCCAAAGACAAATGTCAGCTCGCTATGTGAAATCGGGGCAAGAATGTCTTCAGTCAGGGCTTTTGCAGTCCCGGTGAATAAGCAGCTTTATTTATTAGCAGAGGCAGTCAGATTCCCAGCAAACCTCATGATTTTTAAGGGGTTGTGGTGTGGGGGACTGCTGGACAGTTTATGTCCTACTATCTATTTTTAAGGTTCAGGTAGAGCTAGAACAGATCAAGTAACCTTTTTCATTTGTTTACAGGAAACCCTCCTTTGTTGCTCCTGCCTGAGAATGTTCGAATCCGAAAGTATAATGTTTCATCTGAGAAGTTCTCAGAGTATCTTGAAGAGGAGGAGCATATCCAAACTATTGATTATGATTGGGATCCTGAGGGCACAGGCCTCAGTGAGTATCAAGTTTGGCATGTGTTGTTGATGGTAATTAGCTTTATTGAGTTTTGGAGTTTTTGACTTTATTGAGTTGAATTTGGAGGAATTGTTTTTCTTTTGAGATGGGGTCTTGCTATGCAGTTCAGGCTGGCCTTGAACTCGCAGTGATCCTCCTGCTTCAGCCTCCCGAGTGCTGGGATTACAGGCATGCATGGAGGGAATTTATTTTTTAGTGGGTGGGTTTTGTTACATGAGTGGAAAAGGAAGCTCCTCCTATCCAGCATGCTCCAGATGCCTTAGAATGGCCTTGGGTTCCTGACAACTTCCATGAGTCTTCTCTGAACATTCTTCCCATGCTTCCATGTATTTTAATATCGCCTTGTCTTTACTCAGACAGTTCCTGTTCTGCTTTGTTTGCCATTATACCTGTAATGGTCTGACAGTGAACTGGACCAGTGAGACCAATGAGACCAAGGAGGCCAAGGCCAAAACCAAAGTTTGGGAGCCTTTAATAATAATAGCAATAACCAGCTGGCTGGGACTGCCTGAGATCCTCCACACAGGGAGGCCCAGAGGAGGATGTCAGGCAGTCGAGGCTGCTCCGGACCTCCCTGTGTGGAGGAACTCAGACAGTCCTGGGACTGCTCTGAACCTCCGTGTGTGGAGGATCTCAGGCAGTCCCAGCCAGCTGGTTATTGTTATTATTATTAAAGGCTTCCAAACTTCTGTTTCAGCCTTGGCCTCCTTGGTCTCATTGGTCTCATTGGTCCAGTTCACTGTCAGACCATTACATACCCTTAGGAAATGTCTGCTAAGACTTCAGACTCCAAATTCCAGGGTCATTCCTTCTGTGAAACCTATAATTCCTCCTGGCAGTTGCATGGCTGCTAACACATGAGCCTGTAGCGTTTTGTACTTTTCTGTACTAAGGCACACGCTACCTTGAGTTACTGAGCTAGTTGTCCATATGTTTTTCTCCCTATCCCCAAATCTTGTGCTCTTAGGAGACAAGAGATTAAATCTAATTCATCTCTAATGCCTAGCACCTGAGCTAACATCTAGTATAGTGTATGTCATAGGTGCTCAAAAAATGTAGATGAATAAAGGAAAAAAATGAATAATGCCTATTGTTGAGCCTCCTGTGACTCTGTATGATGTGGGGGAGGTAATGGTAGGGTTGGAATCACAAAACTTGCCATCTGTCTGAATAAACTTGTCATCTAGTAGATTTATGACCTTAAATAGTTACAATGATTTCCTGGATCTTCTTTTTTTGTCTGTAAAATATGAGTGGTGATCTTATTCTTCCTACCCACTGTTGATGGTTGTTTTGAAGATTGAATGAGATAATTTATGTGAAGTACCTTGAAAACTATTAATAATAAAAATGTCAGATTTATCATTGTATTTTCATACATTCATGAAATAATGAAATGAAATAAGCTTTTCAAGAATGAATGTATATCTAGGAAGCAACAAATGGTACTCCATATATGCTTAAAAAGTCACCTAGGCTTTTAAAACACCTCCTGTGTACCACCCTTTAATGTGTACATAAAAAAGGACTTATTCATGTATATGGCTCATTTTTTCCACTCATATTGAATATAACCTTCAATTCTCAGTCACCTGACCTGGTTTATCAATGCATTCTGGTTTGGACTCTAGACCTTGATCCTAATGAGAATAAGTAGGCTTGTGGCCAAAATAATTTTAATGAATTACTTTCAAATAGTGAAGGCTAAGAAAATATCAAGAAGCTATCAACTGAAGCATTTGCACATAGTAACTTAAATTTGATGAGTTTGGAGGTTCGATCTCATTAACATCATTAGTTATTAATATAAGGACCATGAAGAGGAAGAGAGGTCAGTAAAAGAACATTACCTCACTTGATTGGACTCCAGTTCCTTCCTCCCCTGATGCTTTTAATGTGAACCTGGCCATCTGTATTCCTCTTCAGGTGTTGTCTACTACACTGTGCTCGCTCAGAGTCCCAGCTTTGGTGCTATCAAACGTGCCTACATCCCCAATTTTGAATCTGGCCTCAATAATCCCACGCATGAAGTTGACTTGGGCCTGAACTATGTAATGCAGCCAGATGGATTAGCAGTGGACTGGGTTGGAAGGTAATTTCGCCACACATTGCCCTCTTGCCTGTTCTGTCTTCCTGGCCAGGACGCTGTGCTGCTCACCAGGCCTTGAGCTCAGCACGCCCAGGCTCAGTGTGCTTCACCAGTGGTGCAGTTCAGCAGTGCCTGGCTTGCCCTGCCCCGGGCAACCACCCCTGTGAACCCCTGCGTGTAACCTACATGCTACCATGTCCTGTATTTTATGTGTGCCGCAGAATGGTTTAGGAGAGCACTCAGGGCAGGATTCTTTATGATATCAAGAACACTTTTATTTGCCAGCAAAGTTCTGGATTCTAAAATGAACTTTTGGTACAGTGGAACGTGGTTCATTTTGTGGAGAAATGAGACAACTTCATCGTTCTCCAAAGCCACTGAGATTAAACGTTATTCTGTATTATAATTATTTTGGAGAAGAACAATAGGAAATTTGACTTTTCTTTGGGTTTAAGTTAATAGAGGTGTCAGCTCTGTTCTGTTCCTTTGGACGTTCTGGTTCTTTGGGACCTTAGTACCTCTTTTAGGAACCAGAGCCACATGACCCTTCAGTTAGGGTTGTAAGCAAGTTATCATCAGGTAGATGCATCAAGGCAAATGGGTGTGGAAAAGTTGTTAAACTCCTCCTTCCAGGAGGCTTGCATTGGAGTGACCCTCAAGCAATCACACAAGCCTGTGTGGTCTTGAAAATGAGCTTAGAATGGAAAAGTGCCTGAGAGGGAAGCCTCAGCGGCTCCTGCCCTCCTGCAGCATAGCCACTTGTGATGTAAATTCATTTTCACCCTCTAGCAAACGAATCTGGTGTTCTTGAAGGCTTGAGCTTCTCTGAAGAAGTTAATTAGTTCTCCACTGTGGCTTCAGGCTAACAGGGGACACTTTCAGTCAGGAAAAAGGATCTCGGAGCACTGTACCTGAAGTCCAAAACTTGAAATTCTAGATGTTAACACTTGCTCCTAAAACCCAATTGTGCAGTGCCAGATCTGTCTTCTTGTGTGAAGTGTTATCTCTTTCTCAGTCTTAATGAGGGAAGGAATTAAGAACCCAAGAGCACTCTTTCTGCTTGTACTTGATATGTGAAGCTTTAAAAGTGGAAATATAGGTAGAGTGGCCTTACTGAGTTTGTTGCTTTGAAATGTTACTTCCACTCATCGTTGGAGCGCATGTCAGTTCCCTGTTGATTCCAGGGGGCTTTTTGCGGAGGAGGAGATGGCCTCATGGGCAGTAGGAATTAAAAGACCAGCCCAACAATGCTCATGACTTCTACCTTAAAACACTTGTCTCATAAAAATGCCAGATGTGAGGCCAGTCTGACAGCTGTGTCCACACCATGATTGAACGTGGTTCACTCAGCGGCATTGGCTGACCAGGCAGGAGGCCCCGGAATTCCTCACTCTTCCATGTGTAACCTTCCAGAGGTGTCCCCATGGCTGAAGAGGTTGGGCCTTCCTGACGGAGCTTGGTGCTCTGTCTCACCTACCAGAATTTCGGAGCCAGTTTTCTCATCTTTACCTTTCTTCCCCAGAAATGATGAGTCTGGACTTCTCTAGTGTTTAACTTTGTCTCTCTAAATGCAGGCATGTTTACTGGTCAGATGCCAAGAACCAACGGATTGAGGTGGCCAGACTTGATGGGAGGTACAGAAAGTGGCTGGTCACTACCCAGCTGGATCAGCCAACTGCCATTGTTGTGAATCCCAAACTAGGGTAAGTGCTTGAGGAATCTTTAATGTTTTAGATATTCCCCACTGGAGTCTCATAAAATTTCACATCTTTAATGATTTTTTTCCTATTTGTACTGAAATTGTCCTTTGATTTCCCATCAAGTAGTAAATGTCACTCCTCTTTCCACAGGGTCCTCTGGGAAGCAGGAAGGCTAGTGCAGTGATTTTTTTTACAGTGGACTCATAAATTTTTTTAAAGATTTCTTTTTAAAAATTTTATTTTAAAGAGAAAAAAGTAGAACAAAATTTCAAAACACAATAATTAGAGGATAACAATGGTTAATACATTGCATATTGTTATCTTTAGCTACTCAGAATACAAGATATCTGCATTTAATTGTCCAAACAATATTAGCACAAGCCTTTCTTTTCAAAGAACTAAGACAAATTAGTAGTATAACTATCTTAACTATCATATATATGATAGTTCATATATATGTATATACATATATTATTTCTTTCAACATGTCACACTAGGAAGACAATACAATGTTTACGTATGTGAGCCTGATTTATTTCACTTATGAGTATGGTCTCTAGTTGCGTCCATTTAACTATAAAACTCTCTAGTTTATTCTTTATGGCTGAGTAGTACTCTATTGTATAAAAATACCACATCTTTTTTATCCATTCTTCAGTTGATAGGCATTTAAACTGTTTCCAAGATCTAGCTACTACAAATTGTGCTGCTATAAAGATGGGTGTACATATATTGCTGTGGTACCCAGAAGGGGAATAGCTGGGTCAAATGGAACCTCCAACCCTAGTTTTTTGAGGAATCTCCCCACTGATTTCCACAGTGGTTGTACCAGTCTACACTCCTGCCAACAGTGGAGAAGGGTTCGTTCTTCCCCACAGCCCCTCCAGCATTTGCTACTGGTTGATTTCTTGATAATAACCATTCTTTCCTGGGTGAGGTGGAATCTCACTGTTGTTTTGATTTGCATCTCTAGAATGACCAGTGATGTTGGACATTTTTTTCATATATTTATTTGTTGTTCGTATTTCTTCATCTGAGAAGTATGTGTTCATCTCAGATGCCCATTTTTGGATTGGGTCTTTAAATTTGGGAGGTCTGATTTTTTTGAGTTCTTTATATGTTCCCAATAGTAGCCCTTTGAGGAACAGTTTTCCCACATTGTGGGTTGCCTCTTCACTCTGTTGGTGGTTTCTCTTACTGTGCAAAAGTTTTTTAATCCATAACTTTTTAAAAAAATTATAATCTTCCCTGGGATCATTATAGGTCCAACAATTTCAGATGGAGAAATTCCTTTGAGAACATATCTGAAAGTCTTTCTGGTTCATGAGTTCTTTGTCTAGACTTTAAAATTGTTTGTGTTAAGTGAAGGTTTCATCAGAGTTGTATTTCCTTTCATTTTGGTGTTTGAAAAAATAACTTGTTGGCAGGTGTGATGGTGCATGTCTGTAATCCCAGGGTTGGGAGGCTGAGGCAGGAGCATTGTGTTTGTGACCAACCTGGGCTCCATAGTGAGTTCAAGGCCAGCCTGGGCTACACAGTAAGGCCCTGTCTCAAGAAACATAGCAGAACAACAACAAAAACAATAAGTCATTCATTGACATTTAGCTAGAGATTTGGTCATATTTCATTGGACATAAATAAACATTTATTTTCAAAATATGCAGATACATAAAAATATGTAAATTTGGGGGGATATCGGAGATCGAACTCAGAACCTCACACTTGCCAGGCAGGTGCTTATGCCGCAGAGCTACACACCCGGCAAAATTATGTAAATATTATCAATTTGTAGAAATGGTCCAATTTGTGGTTTATCTATAAATTTCCTCAGTGTGAGAACTAATTTTGTCATTTTCCCTTGCATTTCAAAACATTACTTTGGATATTTTATTTGGCCAGTGGATAGTACGACTTTTTATTCTTATTTATTTATTTTTTTTGTGGCACTGGGGATTGAACGCACAACCTCACACCTGTCAGACAGGTGCTTAAGTCACTGAGCCAAACTCCCAGCCCTGGTTTTTTGAGGCAGGGTTGCACGATGTAGCTCAGACCAACCTTGCGCTCACGTTGTAGCCCAAGCTGGCCTCGAACTCACAACGCTCCTCCTACCTCAGCCTCCCGAGTGCTGGGATTAAAGGCGTGTGCCACCACGCCCTGCTGGATAGTACGACTTTAAAAAAAATTTTTTTTTGAGTAGTCCCAAATACCCTCTTTGAGCAGACCAGGATGGTCCTTTTAGGTATGACAACATCAGTATATAAAGCATGTGAGCTATTATTTTCATTGTTATAGTCTGTATTTTAAGTTATACAGTCAGAAACACAGCATTGACACTGGAAAAATACTTGCCTGGTAAGATTAACCTGTAATTTCGACTTGTCCTCAGTATCAGGCTTAGCCTCTCATGTCGCATGTGTGTAACGTCATCAGAACACAGAGGTGCTCCTTGTCTTTGGTAAGGTAGACACAGTGTCGCTCTGCACCCAGGCCTCTGGGAAAAGCTGCTGATGGAATACACTGTTGGTTATGCTTGGGGTGGCAGGGGTTCTCCACTGGGGTAGCCGCTGCAGTGAATGAAACTTCTGCTGCAGGCTTATGTTCTGGAGCGACCAGGGGAAAGAACCGAAAATCGAGTCTGCCTGGATGAATGGCGAGCATCGCAGCATCCTGGTTTCGGAGTACCTGGGCTGGCCAAATGGCCTTTCTATTGATTATTTGAACAACGACCGGATCTACTGGAGTGACTCCAAGGAGGATGTTATTGAAACCATAAAATATGATGGGAGTGATAGGAGAGTCATTATAAACGAAGGTGAGAGATGATTTAGCATTTGATATACTAAATAATGAACTAGTACATTTCTAGTCTTTTTACCCATGTGCTCAAGAAAGAATCCTAAAATGGTTTATATCATTTCTTAGATACCTGCCCCTTCACTCCCAGCTGTGGAATTCTATGCAAATGAATCTTTTAGCATTAATTAAATCTTTATTGCCTCTTTATATAATTTTAAGAAATGCTTCTCAGGAGCAGATATTGAAATAACTGAGTTTCGTTGGGTTGCCCTGAGGTGGCGTTCATGTGTTAATCAGTGTCTAACTCCTTCTAAGCGTACCCGTTTTCAGTGTGTTCCGTTGCCTACTGTGCACAACTGGAAGCATCTAGACAGAAATGAGTGTTTTGCTATCCAGACTGTGAAATTGCAGTGATTCAGTCTATATCACGTTTTTCCTTTCTGACCGTGGTATCTTATGTTCAAAGGAAAGAGTTTTTCTGAAAATAAAATGAGCAATTTGAAAGTTAGCCAGTACCCTGTCTATTGGTGTTAGGCAGTATACATGGATCTCGTTTAATGTCTGTCTCTGTGATCTCCCAGTGTAGAACTTTCACGGTCACGGGTCCGGAAAATCAGCCTTGATATTGCTGGCGGCTCCAGGCCCCACATTAGGGATTTGTTCAAGCAAAATAACCTCAGGCATTGAAGTGGTGCTGGGGTCTTTTCAGTAACCTGGTTTTGTTTTGTTTTTCTGACGGGGGTAAATAGCCATGAAGCCTTACAGTCTGGACATCTTTGAAGACAAGTTGTATTGGGTGTCTAAGGAGAAGGGAGAAGTGTGGACACAAAATAAATTTGGGCAAGGAGTGAGAGAGAAAGTGCTGGTAGTGAACCCGTGGCTTACGCAAGTTCGAATCTTTCATCAACACAGATACAATCTGTCAGGTAATCACCACCTTTGGAATAAGATGTTCATTATCTGGAAACTTCTTTTTCAAAATAATGGCTCTAGTGTTGGAAAAGGGTAGCAGATAATAATAGGCTTTTCTGTTGGTCCATGAAAAGAGTGTGCATGTGTATGTTTGTGCGACTGGATGTTTAACTACTTTGACTGAAGAAAAGTAAAATTGGAAGTCAAATGAAATTATGCAAAGCACCAACAGCAAAAATAATTTAAAATGTTTTAGTCTATCTTGTTTGGAGTTATAGTTGTGTACTTCTAGGCTACAGAATGCAGCAGGCACCAGATCCCTGCTAAGTGTGATGGATTTCATGGAGGTCAGAAGTCTCAGTCACTATAAAAATACAAGACCGGACTACTCAGATTGTCTTGAGGTTCATGAGCCACAGTGTAAGGTCATCAGACATAGGCATTTCTATCTGCTCTGTGCCTCCTCATTTTCTTGTTTCTGGGTCCTACTACTTTAGGTGACCTGTGTTCTAATTCATGTTTCAGCATTGTTTGGAGCAAAGTGAAAGACGAAGGACATTTTTAAAGAAAATAACTTTTACTAAATTCTGCATGTCAGATCATCTCCTTAGTGTTAACCCAGACATCTGTGGACCATGTGGGGAAGGCAGAGGAAAGAAAGTCTGAGGTCTCTCAATCAGCTTATGCTCTCAGTCTTTTTCGGACTTAGACTGAGGCCTGAGACACCCCACATTTAGTCTGGACCAACAGTTCTCATGTGTTAACATGCATCAGAATCATCTGGAGAGCTTGTAAATCCTAGATTGCTGGCCCCAGCTGTGGGGTTTCTGATTCAGTGTACCTGAGGTGACCCAACAACTTGCATTTCTAACAAGTTCCCTAGCAGTGTTCTGTTGGTGCTTCAGCGACGAGTTTTGAAAATCATTGCTCTGGTCCTTTGCTGCTCAACATGTGGGCTGAAGATCAAGTGCATTAGTGTCCTGCAGGAGTTGGTTAGAAATGTAGGTGCTCAGGCCTTAGCCCAGACCATCTGAGTCAGGACCTGAATTCTAGTAAGATTCCACAGGTGGATAGACTATGTACTGTGACCTATCCAGTTTAGAGGAATGATGAAGCTTGGTATAATATTTGGTCTCACTGGTCTCTTTTGTAACTATCTCAAGCTACTTAGCACTGGTTAGATTTTGAGGTAGTCAGTGAACTAGATAGACACCCACCTTCCAAACCTGCCAGGCAACAGAGATATGATGCCAATAGAAAATACAAGTGATACCAAAATAGAATAGAAGATCCAGGGATGGACTGTGCCGTCCTGGTGACTTGGCAAGGATGGTAGAATTCCTGAGGGTAACCAGCCAGGAAACATGGGTGGGGGTGTTGGGGGGCTGCCTGGTATTCACCTCCTATCAGGACTGAACTGCTTACTGTCATCTGCTTTCCAGTGTCCAATCCTTGTAAAGATGTCTGCAGCCACCTCTGTCTCCTGAGACCTGGAGGATACAGCTGTGCCTGTCCCCAAGGCTCCAGCTTTATAAAGGGGAGCATTACGGAGTGTGATGCAGGTAGGAACAATGCCCGGGTCACCGTGGGGCTTCAGGAGCCTGAGGAATCCTTGTGTACTGGGTCCTCTGCAGGACAGAGTGGGAGGGGCTAGGAGGGAGAGAGCTGTGGGAAACATGAATGAAACCCCAGAGTCCAGACAGAATACACCCAGAAGTTCCAGTGACTTCTGAGAATTATTTGCTACAACCTACAGAAACATAGACCCATTATCCCTAAGTCTAAAGTTATGTTGTTTTGCAAAGAACTTACAAAGACTGAGTTTTCTCTTCTTCTTTTCTTCACCCCATCCTGGATCCCAGAATTCACTCAGCCTTAACCTAACCAAATTCTTGACCTGGCAAGAGCTTATATGGTGCAGAGGGGAGGGCTAGAGGATGCTCACCGTTTTTCTCACGTGCTCACTTTGGAATTTTGGCAACTGAAAAGCGGCCAAATACTGAAAGATACTTGCTGGGAATCACCTTGCAGTCCATCCTTCCGCTCATTTTATGACTTTCTTGGGGCTTCCAGTCTCCACTGATGGGAAAATGAAGAGCGTAATCATCTTCCGTCACTAGGGGGCACAACTAATTTTTAAACAAGGATCCTTTTACTACTCATCTCAAATGGATTTAAATTAGCAATTTTGGAGGATAAACTCAAGGAGAAAAAAGCTACTTCCCTTTTCCTCTGCTTCTCTACTCCACACTTATCCCAACAATACTGGGGAAATATTGGGAAGACTCCAATATTTTGAGCAGTATTTTAAATAATTTAGGCTTTTGAGATGTGTTATATGCTGTAGATGGGTCATTTCTGACATTTATTGCATTTTCCTCTTATAAAAGAGGTGACCTGCTACTTTTCTCACTTAAATTTTTTGCTGAAATTTAAAGCTTTTCATTTTAACCAAAATGAGTGCATTAACGTTGTAGCTACTCCACATATGACTTTGGTTTTGTATGTGAATTAATTAGATAGTTCAGTGTTTGTTGAGTGCCTACTATGTGCTAGGCATTATCCTAAGTGCTGGACATCACAGAAATCAGCAAAATGGACAAATCACCTGCTCTCATTAAGATTATTTTCAAACAGCACAATCAATAGAGAAACCCAGAAATGCATGTTGGGGCCTGGTAGGGGAAGTATCAAGGAGACAAAGAAGGCAGGGTAAGAGAAGCGGGTGGGGTGGGCGAGGCTACTTTTTCAGATAGAACCTTCAGGAAGGGCTCTCGGGCAAAGGAGAATCTGAGTAGAGTCTCAAATCGAAGGACTGAGCCAGAACAGTAGCCAAGCTCCTGAGTAAAATATGATAAACATTTTTACTATGCATCTTCTACTCGTGATGCGTCGAAGCGTTACTGACCTGTCAGGCGCTGCCAGGGCTTCTGTGGGGGCTAAGCCGGGAGCAGTGCCCTGGAGGAGGATGTTTGGCAGCTGTCACGCTGCTGTCCCTCGGGGTCTACGTGTCTGTGTTTGGTGTCTGTCAACTGACCTACTGCTAGTACTCTGGAGCCTCTAGCTGTAGCTTTGAGGTGTGCCTGAACAAAATTTGATTTTAATCAACGGTTCACAGAGGAGAGTTTGGAAAACTTCACACAAGAACATAAAGGTCTTAAAGAGATTTTCTCTCTCCACTGTTTCTTTCAGGGGTGGTGGTGTTATAATCTGCCCGTTTCTAGGAAATGTGTATGACCCCCCACCAAGATCCTCTTAGTGATGAGGACGTTCACGCTATGTGGGGGCAGATGGCGGCTTGACTGGGAGACTCACCTGCTGGTGCCTCCCCCGGCCGGCCCTGTGGGATCGCATGGCGGGGTGCGCTGAGTGTGCCTGACTAACACGCATGGCTTTCCCTCTCCACAGCCATCGAGCTCCCCATCACCATGCCCCCGCCGTGCAGGTGCATGTACGGAGGAAGTTGCTATTTTGATGAGAATGACCACCCCAAGTGCAAGTAAGTCTCAATGTTGAGGTCTGGCCTGGAGGCCTTGCCTTTTCGGGGGAAATTTGAGGCCTTACAGTAGACAGGGAAACAGGGACGGGAACCTTGCCAGTTCACTAATCGTCACATTTTAACCAGCTTGCCCTCCCTTGGGGGAGACCACAGAGCACTGAGGCTGTGCTTCCAAACTGTAACATGCGGGGATCTGGTTAAAATGTCCATTCTCATGCACAGCAATCCTGCATTCTAACCAGCTCCTGGGCAGTGCCACAGTTGGGGGCCACATTTTGGGGAGTGAGGATTTGGAGGAACGTCAGCAGCATTCTCCTGCTCACTTGGGATGATGGATTGCAGTCGGGTTTTGCGGGGACAGCTGTCAGCAGAGCTATTTTAATGCAAGGTGTCAATGACAAGCAGAAAGACTGAGCCAAGAATTTGGAAAGAAAAAGACTGTTGAGAAAGTTTGAATAGGGAGCCAGAAACATAAATGTCTCTGAAAGAAGGTCAATGGAAAGAACACGACTGCTGTTCCCATGCTGTTCTCTAAGGAAGAATTCCAAAGGAGTCACCTCTAGGTTTATTTGGTGAGGCTGACCCTCTAGGCACAGCTAATACCCTGAAAGTGGACTGATGAAATCAGAGTGCTGTTCTTTCTGCTCGTCATCCATGGCAGGTGAAACAGAAGTTGCGCAGGATGCATTGTCTGCTAACGTGATTTACTTGACTAGAGCTCTCCCTACCGCTGAATGTTGTTAAGTTGTGGTTGCATCTAAGAAGGCAACCGGGCCAGTGAACATCTCTCTTTCACTTGCAGGTGTGCGAGTGGCTACACTGGAGCGTACTGTGAACTTGGGCTTTCCCAAGGCGTCCCTCCAGGAACAAGTAAGTTTCAAAGATTCGAGCAACCTCGAGGCCTGGCTCCTACATTGAATGCTATATATTTTTTTAACTCCATCTAGTTCTAGCCCCAGCTTCACCTTTTAAGTTTGATGGCTCTTTTCCTTTGAGTGCTGATCAGCTCTCTGCCTTTCCCTTCTGTGACAGCAGCAATGGCAGTGCTGTTGACATTCCTCCTCATCATCATCCTTGGAGCGCTGGGAATCATAGGATTTTTCCATTATAGGAAAACTGGCACCCTCTTGCCTGCTCTGCCCAAGCTGCCAAGGTCAGTTTCATTACGTGGAATGTTGATTTTTAGAAGCCTGTGTGAATGTGATCATGTGAATAAATACGTTTTAAAAAGTAGAATACTCAGTTCACCTGTTCTACAGAAACAGAAAGGAGTGATTATTCAAAACAGTGACTTAAAGTCACAAATTTGTTGTCGAATGCTTTTCTCTGAAGCTTGGGTGACAGGCTGTGCCCTCCGGTGGGCCTCAGGTCAGCTTGGAGCAGCTGTGTGTCAGCACAGCTTTGCTCCTGAAAGTGCCCTGCTGGCTCTCAGTTCCGTCTTGAGTGTTTGGGAAGTGCTGCAATGTTTCTAAGTAGACAAGGGAACTTTACCGTGTTCATCATGTGTACACTCAGGGTGGATTGCACATTTCATTTAAGTAAGACTTAGTGATGTGGAGGAAAGGAAACTGTTACAAAGGTTTTTAAAAACCTGGCTCTGTTTTTGGTTACTTGCAGCTTAAGCAGTCTTGTGAAACCCTCTGAAAATGGAAATGGGGTGACCTTCAGATCAGGGGTAGATGTTAACATGGATATTGGAGTGTCTGAGTTTGGTCCTGAGTCTTCTATTGACAGATCAATGGCCATGGTGAGTGTGATTTCCAAGTGGTGATTTGAAAGTTGCCTTTTTTACTGTTTTTAAAAGAAGCACTAAAAAATAAATAATGCAACTATTTGAGAGAATATTGAAATGCAGTATGCCTTTCAGAATAAAATTTATACTAGATAGGCCAAGTTAGGGAATGTTAGGTTTGCTGCAGAAATGTGTTTAAAAGCTAGGGGCAGTATTCATACTAAAACTGACATTTACCCCCACTGTAGTCACCATACTATATTGGGACCATAAAGTTTTATGAGTGCTTTGGGAAGGAGGAGAAAGGGACAGAACAAAATAGTCTCTTTTTATTTGATGTTATTTTGTATGTATTGAAGGAGTACGGAATCGTATTCTCCCAGTTGTCATATTTTCCCACCAATGGATAGTGAGAGAATAAGCAGTGATTTTAGAGCCAGAGTAGATTCAAACCATGACTCTTCCGCTTTCTAAGTGTTCAGTAATGGGCATGGAGCTTGCTTTTGCTGACCCTCACTTTCCCGTCTACAGAACGGGTACAGGATCATCTCCTATGAGGGCTACCCCAGCTTCCTGGAGGGGACTAGCACTGTCTCAGCTCCCAGGGTGGGATCCATAGTCGGCACCTGGAATCTTCTTTCAGTATTTTGTCTCCCTCTCACATCTCTCACTTTTTGCTCTTCCTGAAAGTTCAGTATCATCCAATTCTCTCTTCATTCCCACTCTCCTTATTCTCCTTTTCTCTTCCTCCACTCCTTACCCTCTTCTCTGTTATCCACACCCAGTCCGCAAGTGAATGATTTGCATTAAGGGACCGCAGAGAATGCAGATGGAGGAAGAGTCTGTTTCCTGGAGCTGGTGTCTTAGCGCATTTATGTTACTCCAGACCGTGATGTGCCCTTCTAAGGCCCGTGGCTTTGTTACTGTCGTTAAGCCCTCTTATTTTGGGTAACATTGGCCAAACACCCACACAGCTCCGGGTGCAAGCAAGGCCTCCCATCCTGTGTGTGTGACCCAGATTGGCCACTGTGACCCCCTCTCTCTGCCTCTCCCACCAGAGTGAGCACTTTGCCATGGAGATGGGGAAGGAGCCCGTGATATTTGAAAACCCCATGTACTCAGCCAGAGGCACTGCTGTCAAAGTGGTCCTGCCGGCCCAGGTGAGATACCACACCGCCCTTCTTTCGGGCTACTGCTGCTGCTGGGTGTTACTCTGTTGGCGTTGTCACAGGTGGAGACTCCCAGGCTTTCCTACCAGGGAGCCCCAGCGTCCTCTCTGCGCACGCTCAAAGCCTGTGTCCTGAGGCGTGGCTGCCACGTGGAGGGCACTCTGAGTGTCCCAACTCGTTCTGACAGGTGCCAGAGCCAGAAGCCTGGTAAACACTGCCTCTCTCCAACTGTTTGGGAAGTGAATGAGTGAATGAAGTGTCCTGAGGGTGTGATTTGAGGTGGGCTATAGGGAGAGGGGCCCCCTTATGCTTGCCTCTGTCATACTTTTCTGAAAAGCACAAAGGTGTCCAAGGTTGACAGGCAGCCACTGACACTCCCTGTGGTCCAGCTCTGCTGCTCGGTCATCTGTAAGCGCAGCTGGGAGAAGAGAAAGGGAGGTGGTGCAGGGCGTGAGCTCGTTATTAGGCCGGGACCAGGTGCCCTAGCAACCATCACAGGGTCTGTCACCTGACCTCCTTTGTCTAGGCAGCCTTGTCCTCAGTGACAATGCATAGTCACTGCTAATGTCAGTGCTAATGTCTCACCAGCTTCTCTCAAATGCAGCATGTGGCATACTTTAACACAAACTAGAAATGTTTATTGCACAGATAACTTTCTTAAGAGCAGAAATATTTGAATCTTGGAAGCATTTTACCTAATCCTTTGATAACTAGAGAGCAAAATTTTAATACGGGATGAAACGGATGTGACATTTCAGCTGGCGTTTGCCCTTAAACAAAATGAGGATGGGTATAAAACAAAATGAGGATGGCTATATGAACATGTGTTCATGTTTGAGAGGAAAATAAAGTGGTGACCGTAAAAGGTACAAAGGAAAAGGAGCAGATTACCTTCCCTGTCACTTATCTGTTCTTGCAAATTTGGGTTTAAGAGAGAAACTGGAAATTATATGAATGTCATATAAAAATGTATACAGGATTATTCATTGTTTCAAAATTCAACCTCTTATTAAACAGTCCTCTGAAATTCATAATTTTATTCTTATTATTCAAAGATGGAATTCTCAGTTCACTGTTGAGCTTAGGGATTTATTCATGCTGTTCTTTTGGGGTTTGGCTGTCACATGCAGTCAAAATTTCTTTTTATTCAAAACTGTGGTCAATGGCGGGCGAAGGAGCCAGATGCTCAGAGTTGCTATTAAGAGAGAATGTGACCAGTGAGGAATGTATTTACCTTTCAGGATTAAGGCAGAGATGACTTAATGGTTGGTGCTCTGGATTTGGGGGGAGATGGGAGTGGTTTTTAGTTCTGGGATTGGGTCTGCTCATACAATCAAAATGGTACCAAGTCTGTGGGGGAGCAAGATGGTGGACAGAACCAAAGAGTTGATAAGAAACTTTATATATTACCGAATTCTTTAAAAACTGGTTAAGGGTCTTCAATATATTCACAGGTGACTGTATCTGAAAATGTGGAAAACAAGAATTATGGAAGTCCTGTAAGTCTTTCTGAGATAGTTCCAGAGCCAAAGCCAGTTTCCCCAGATACTGATGGAACTCAGGTAATAGGGACTGAGTCCTAAAATGATGTACACCTTGGGATTTCTGGGTTGCTATTAATCTGTGAGAGATCATGTCACAAACACAGACTTCTGGATTCTGCATGTTCACAACAAGAGCATCTAATTTGAGATATCTACTTAGGGTAAATAAAGATTTCACTGTCAGGATACGTGTAAAAGATCCTTCCTTGTGTAAAATGTTTTTAGCTCTACTGCTATTGGCCAGTATTTACCACTAGGTGGCACTCATTTATACTGGCTATGTATCTGTCCATTTTTTTTTTTAAGAGAATAAAACCAAGCCGGGCGTGGTGGCGCACGCCTTTAATCCCAGCACTCGGGAGGCTGAGGTAGGCGGAGCGTTGTGAGCTCGAGGCCGGCTTGGGCTACAACGCGAGCGCAAGGGCGGCCTGAGCTACATGGTGCAACCCTGCCTCAAAAAACCAGGGCCAGGAGTTTGGCTCAGTGCCTTAAGCAGAGGTTGTGAGTTCAATCCCCGGTGCTGCAAAAAAAAAAAAACAAAAAAAAACCAAAAAAAAAGAATAAAACCAAACAAAATAAAACAATAAAGCCAATCAAAACAAAACAGTGAAAATGATATAGGACTTCAAAACAGGATAATAGAAAATCAACCATTGCTACTATAATGCCTATTGTTATCTTCAGAATTGCTGCCCATACCATCAAACATAATAAAATCAAACAAAACAGAATAAAACCAACCAAAACAAAACATTGAATAAAACAAAACAATAAAATGTATCAAAACAGAATAGTGAGAACAATATTGGATTTGAACAATAAGATAGAAGAAAATCTCCCATAGTTGCTATATTGTATATTGTTGCTATATTGCATATTCTTCTAAATAGGTGCTCAGACTACCGGCTTTAGGTCTGCTGGCTCATGGGAAGGGCACTTCTTGTTTTTCCTCCTGGCCTACAGTTACTGCTGACTCATCTATCCATTTATTAGGCCATTCATCACTCTTTTGATTAGTTATCCAACCAGTCGTACCACCAACAGTATTGCTCTCAATGTGCCACTCATGATGTTTAATACTGGATATTAAAAGAAAAAAGGCCATCTGATAGAGTTTCTTTATCAAACCTGCAGGACCTTTGCAATCTGTCGACTATATGGAATGCAGAAAAAATTCAGCAAATAAGTGTGCTGTAAAACTCTGTGTTATTGGAAAATACATTGCTAGTTTCAGTGGACACAGGCTGCTATCCCAGATCTAGCTATTTGATTCTGAATAAGTCATTTTACCTCTGGGCCCAGAAGTCTTCAATAATGTCCCATGCTAGAAGCATTATTGTTGTGTTGAATGGGACAGCTGTTTGGGCTACAGAATTGTCCTGCATGCTGTACAGTAGTACTCCTGCCCTGGTAGTGTTTTCCACAATTCATTGTGACTTCAGGAATCATCACATGCTCTCCAGATGAGAATAATAAGATCTGGAATGTCTCACTTCTAAGGTGCTATTTTTAGTGAATGAATATAAAGAAATAAATTGTAAGTACCTAAAGGGGTACTAAAAAGGGGTAAAAGGACTGAATAAAAATTCAATCACTGTTTCTGAAGTTGCATATTCTGTAAGCATAATTTGTATCTACTAAGTTAACTTGGAAGACTTGTTAGATTTTCAGCCAACAACCACCTCAGATATTGGTCTTTGTTCTACTTGTTTAGCTAAAAATGAAAGTTTATGAGCTGAGTTGATACTAATGAGAAAAGCTTAAATCAAACATCTCTGTCCAAATTTTCATATCCATTGCTTATTCCTTTCTCTAAGCGCATGCAAGTACACACACAGATACACACACACAAATACACACACACGTGTCACAGAGAGAAATGTTTAGTTTCATATTTTTTGAGGGTCTGAACTTAAGTTGCATTTAAAAATCGATATTGAAGATTAAATTTGCAGAGACACCAGAGTACTTGACTGTCACATATTTGGTCCTCAGATCTGACTCAACCCCAAGGCTGTGCCAGATTTATTTTATGTTCTGCACACCTTTTCTCAGTTCATCTCCAGCCTGCCATTCCTCTTCACAGGACAGAGCTGTACCCAGCCGAGCAGGGAGGGGAATACAGTGGGACAGTGAGAACCTTTGACCTGGCCCTCTGTCCTCAGACGCAGACTGAACACAGAAAGATTATTGCAGATGAGGGCGCCCTTCACCAGCTGTAGCCCCTCTTCCTCATTTCTGTCTTTGTGTAATTTCAGTTCTTCCTCTCACTTTCCTCGTCAGCTAAGGCTGAAACTCTCTGAGATTCGTTTTCCATGCTATGGTCAGAGGTCTTCTTGTGTCTGTTGTCCTTTGGACACTGGATAGCAGTGAGTTGGCTTAAAAGCAACAGAGACAAGCTAGGTGCACACTTGAAATCCCAGCACTTAGGGACTGAGGCAGGAAGATCTTGAGTTCGAGGCCAGCCTGGACCCTGAGACCCTGTCTAAAAAAGAGCGAATAATAAATAAAAGCAATGGAGAAACTTGTTTAAGAACACCTGAGGTTGACGTTAATGTGTAAGGCAATCTTACAGATTTACCGTTTACCAGTAAATATGCTGAAAGAACTTGAAGTTAAGAACATGACCTCTTATGATTCAGTTTTATCATTTCCTGAAAGTTGTACTGACAAGAATGGGAGCTCCCAAGAGGATAAAAGTGAAGGCCACCATATACTTTCTCTTTTTTTAAAAATTTTATTAATAATAATAACAATGATCAGAGTAAAGCAGAAGAGAGAGAACCATATTGGGCCTCAAAGACAAGACAGAAGAGAATCCCCCATACTTGCTACATTGCCTGCTATCACCTTCCATAGAGATGCTCGGGTTGTTGCCCAGAGGCGTGTAAGATCTACTAAACAATACTAGCAAATAGTTGGTTGATGTTCCTTGGTTGCTATCAATTTAGCCAGACCTCCGAAACAGCAGGTTGTTGATGGGGGGTGGGGGGGTGGGGGGGTGTATTTGTCCCTGATTCCAAGCCCGCGCACTGGTGCCCCTCTGGCCCAGTGGGCCGGGCCCCAGAAAGGGCTCTTCTCATTCTCCTCCAGGGTCCTGAGGTCAGGACCCCAGAAGGCAGTTCATTTGCGTCTTGATCGGTGCCTGAGCGGCTCGGGCCCCACGAGGGGCCCTTCTCATTCTCCTCCAGGGTCCCGAGGTCAGGACCCCAGAGGGCAGTTCATTTGCTTCACGGTCCGAGTCTGCGCCACTCCAGTCTGGCGGGCCAGGCCCCGCTACTTTCTCTTGTTAATACTGTAGCTGCTTAACTCCAAGGAGCCCTTCTATACTGAAGTAATGGCTTTTAAGGATTTTGGCTTTCCCCACTTCAAGCTGTGAGAGACAGGGCTCAGACTTGCATGTCTTCGCCTTCTCCTTGGTGCCACCATGTGCAGACTAAACGAATGACCCCTTCCACTTCCTCCGTCGTCATGTGTTCCCTGCTTCACATGCTGGATGTTCACAGAGCAGGACATCCCGCAGCACATGTGAACCCCCTCAGCTGCCTGTTAGAGTAACTATTCTCTACTTGTTTTCCCCTGCTGGCTTTTTTCAGTAGTGTGGTGGCCACCCATCATTTTCTAGCGTGGTTCTTTGCCTTCGTCAGTTTATTGACCTCTGAGTTCCTGGAGAATCATTGCCTGATCTTACCCAGCAATGGAGCTATTTAAACTTGCTAGGACCAGCACCTGACTTAGCAGGGTAATAAGAGAACCCACATCAAAGGGCTGATGAACAGACTAAGTTAGAAACCTTTAAACTCTTACAGTAATCTCTGAAACGTAAGGAACACCTGATAATTGTTAATTGTTTTTGTTTTTATTTTTTCAATAATGATTACAGGAGGAATTGATAAAGTGAGAGAAAATACTCTTGAACTAGCCAAGAATCAAGAAATTTAGCAAATGAGAATTACAATTTTTCCTGCTGTTCTATGCAGTCTCAGAAACGTTATATTCTCTAGAAACCTCTTGGGTGTTTCCTTTTTTTTTTTTTTTTTCATTTGTTCTCTCCATGCTGAAGTAGCTGGAGTCACAGGCATGGCAAAGCTTCTAAGTGTAATGGGTCCAGTTCTGCAAGCTGTGTTTGAAATCAAGGAAGTGTTTTGAAATTATTAGGTGAAAACAGCCCAGACAGTTTAACAGACTTTCAGGGATGATAGGAAGAATTGAGTGACTTAACCACATGAGCTGTGTCCCAAATGGCTTTGTCTTTCAGTGAGAAGAAATTTTAAGACCTAGACAGAAGGAAAAGAAACCCACATGCACATGTGTACACACACACACACACACACACCTCAAACCCAAACTCCAATACTGAAAGTTTTTTGCTTTTCTCTTCATTTAGGCCACAAAATGGAGTATCTTCAAACGAAAACCCAAGCAAACTACCAACTTTGAAAATCCAATCTATGCAGAGGTAATTTTTAGCACTTGTGTTTTACCACGTTCTTTTTAGAAATCATTTGCGTGGTTTGACTGAACATATAGACACTCAGATTGTTCTGAGCGAGATGACAAAGATCCATCTTCACTCAGAACTGCTTCTGGTCATGTTGGGGGAATAAATGACCAATTCCTGTTTCTGTGGTTGTAGATGGACAACGAGCAAAAAGAATATGTGGCTGCGGCACCACCTCCATCTCCTTCTCCTCCTGCTAAAACTTCTCAGAAAAGAGGCCCATCTCCAGGGTACACTGCAACAGAAGACACTTTCAAAGACACCGCAAATCTTGTTAAAGAAGACTCTGAGGCATAGCCATGCCAGCCACCTAGGGAATAATGAGAAACATACTTTTGCACGTATATTTTTTACAAACAAATGAAAAAAGTTAACATTCAGTACTTTATAAAAAAATATATTTTTTTCGCTGGTTGCTTTTAGTTGGAAGTGTGTGTGTCTTTTTTTTTTTTTTTACTTATGCTGTTTCATATTTTTACAAATAATTATCACGATGTACTATATGTATATCTTTGCACTGAAGTTGTCTGAAGGTAACGCTATAAATATATTGTACATTTGTAAATTTTGGAAAGATGATAACATCACTGAATTTGCTAATAAAAGTATCTGTTGAATTGTTTGGTGATCATTATAGTACATGATCCAATAAGGAGAAGAATTGGCTGGGGGCCCTTAGTCATGTCTCATGTCTAAAGAAGAGGTACCACTTGTATTTCCTTTAAAATTATCCAGGAAGGGAATCCAGGCCTCACTTGGGTCCATTTTGACACATCAGCACTTAATTAGTACTCTGTATTACATGTCAACTTGATTAATGGATATTGATAGAGGACCCTCTCTGCTGTGTACACATCTGAGTGTGACTGTAGATGCCTCGGACAATACTAAAGGTGGAAAAAGCAATTCAGCTTCACCCTTCTGCGTATTTCTGTTATTCACACAGAAAATGCTGTTTCACATGTTCTCTCACTAGCTGCCAAGTGGACAGTTTTATTTGTAATGTTGATGAGGAAACCTATATCGTTAAGCACAAGTGTCTTACACTAAGTCTATATTTAGTTAAATGAGCTCCTTCCTTTGATGGAGTGGAGCTCGGTTAGCTGAATTACTAAAACCAAATCTGTGTGTTCTTGAAGTAAGGTGCAAAACAAATACCAGTTTAGTGAAGCCTTAACTGGGTTTTTGTTTCTCTGTGTGAACTATATCATTATAATGCCTATTTATTTCCTAAGTGGAACATGAATAGAAAGGGAAACCATTTTTACTGAGCCTTATTTGGGTCCTTTGCCTAAATCTGTACATTGGTATGAGAATGTACTGTACAACCCAGCTGTTCTGTAGAGTAGATGGTAAGAGTCTCCACCACAGAAGCCACGACTGGAATATGCATTTCTTTCCCAAGCAGCGTTCCTGGTTCTCTGTGCTAATATTGCACATTTGTTAAAGAATGAATGAATGCATGGATGGATGGGTGGATGAATGAAATGTACTACTGATTATTTTATATCTGAGTTCTCAAAGTATTTGTTGCTCATATTTTGAGTATTGATTGTAATTACTTGGAAATGTACCTTGATTAGAAAAATAACTGGAAATGATGCTGCTGAAAAATTTCTAATAAATGTGTATTTTATCAGAGTCTTCTGTGTGTGTGTGTGCTCTTTAAGTCCCAGTCATGAGTCAGTTGTGTTTTGCTATGCAGAAAGCTTGAATGCTTTCTGTCATAGTGATTTTACTCCCTTTTTTCCTGGGCCTAAATCCAGAGCAGTTTGTCTGAAAATCAGCAAGCCTTTACCTTCACTTCGTGTTCATGAAACGAATAGGTCTTCAGAAACTAATAGAAGTCAGAGTCCTGTTTAGCCAACGGTATTGCCTGGTATTCCCTGCATGCTGTCTATGGCCAGTGCAGATCAGAAGGGAAGGACGCATGTTCCTGTTCCTCTAACCAGTGTTCCGGTGATGCTCACCTGCCAGGGGCACAGTTCCCAGCCCGCTGCTTTCCTCACAGCA
>RJWM01025819.1:0-28971 GCA_004363535.1 Dasyprocta punctata | reverse complement strand
CCAGGACTTGGAGTCGCTCCCTTCTTTTCCTCTAGGCCTTTCTTTAACACCTGCCTTCAGAGACAGCAGTCATTAGGGTCTGTGCAAAGGTTCTGGTGGAATCAAGAAAGCTTGAGACGCGGTACAGGTATCTCTGACTGTGACTGTGCCTGAGTTCATGCACCGGGTTGTCCTCATCACTGCTTGAAAGTCATTTGGTGACTGGGGTCGTGGGATGTGTATTCTTTCAAGATCCCAGAGAACAAAGCCATGCATAAAGTGGATCTGATACATTTGCTCAGGGTCATTGCTATTCCTACTGCCTTGTTCAAAGAGAAGCTTTGTGATCTCTCCTTATGATACAGAGAGTCCTCACACTGTCAAGGTCTATGTCCACGGCCGTATGGGTTTTTATGTTAAAACGTGTATGGGTTGGGGGTGTTGCTCAGTGGTAGAGCAAATGCTTAGCTTGTTCAAGATTCTGGGTTTGATCCCCAGTACCCTGAAAAAATTTAAATAATAAAATATGCACACTGTGCCGTGAGGGTAATTCTATAGCTCTCCCTTTCTATTGTGTTTGCTACCCTTTCCAGGTTCTTTGGAGGCTACAGGCTATGCAGGCTGTGCTGTCTCCAGTCCGGCAGGTCCACAGAAAGTCTGCCAAGAAAGACTTGGCTCTCAACTATGTGGGAACTAGGGGGTCACTTCCTCTCGTATTACGATTGTTAAATTTGAATAGTACTGACTGCTGGTATGAGGTGGTCTCCTAAAACTTGTTTTAATTAAGGATCTATTATGACCACTTTGGATAAACAAGAAAAGTGTGTCATCATTTCCCAACCTTGCATCATGGCTTTCATTTCTAGAGACTTTCTTTTTGTCTCTTTTCCTGTGGATACATGTTTTACGTTGTTGTGATTATCATATATGGGAAATTTGATGTCATTCTTCTTGGCCTTGTTTGTAAATATCTATTTCTGCAGCTTGATAAAAGGATCTACAAAGTGCCTACACATGCTACGTGGGGAAAGACTGAGAGCCTTTCCTCTGAGAACTGAACAAGGGGTGGATGTCTAGAGTCATCACTCCTATTCACCATTGTACTGGAGATCCCAACAGTGCACAAAGCAAGAAAGAAAATTAAAAGACACACAGATTGGAGAAGAAGAAGTAAAACCATATACTTTCATTTGTGGAAGACACATTTTATTTAGAAAATCCAGTGAAATCTGCACAAAACCTGCTGAAACTCATAAGAAACACATGGTCATAAAGCAAGCAAGATAGAAAAAAATAAATAAAACTCACAAGTAAATTTAGCTATCTACTAGCAAAGGAACCAATGGAAATTTAAATCAGAAACATTTCCATATATAGTAGTAGTCTGTCTTAGTTTCTTTTTTCTCCCTCTCATTTCTGAGACAAAATACCCAACACCCAAAGTTAAAGGGGGAAAGATTTATTTAGCTCACAGTTTGTAGAGGTTTCAGTCCATAACTGGCTGGATCCAAGGCAGGGTGGCACATGGCAGAGGGGCAACCATTCATGGCAAAGGAGGATGGAAAAAGCAACAAGCCAAGGAGAGAAGATAAGCCTCTTTTTGTCCCTTATATTGTATGCAGGCTATCCACCCTAGGATGGGTGTAGCACTCATACCCTTAAACCTAGCATTGGACCATGAATCAATCACAAACTCTAAACTCACCTACCTCTGAAAAAGCCCCATCTAAAAGTGCATGAGGCTTTGGAGGGACATTCTAGACACAAAACAGAAAATGAACTATTTAGGCATAAATCTTACAAAACATATGAAGAGCTATATACTATATACTAAAAACTGTGAAACTCTAAATAAAGAAATATAAGAACTCCCAAATAAGTCTAGAGGTCTTGTGTTAATTAGCTTTCTGTTACTATAACAAATACCTGGCATAATAAAGCTTAAAGAGAAGAGTTTTTTTTTTTTTTGGCTCACACTTTAGGAGGTTCCAGTCCATGATCATCAGCTAGCTCCACTGCTTTTTTATGTGTATGGGGGGTTTAAATAGCCTTACTATGTAATCTAGGCTGCCCTTGAACCCACTCTATAGCCTAGGCTGGCCTTAAACTCATAATCCCCTTGCCTCAGCCTCCTGAGTGCCAGGATTACTAGTGTGTATCTTTGTGCCCAGGTGTCTTAGTTATTCTCTCATTGCTGGGGGAAAATATCCAACACTCACAAGTTAAAGGAGGAGAGTTGTATTTTGGCTCATAGTTTGTAGAAGATTCAGTCCATAGTTGGTTTGTTCCAAGGCAGGTTGTCATAGCAGAGAGGTATGGCAGAAGTGAAAGAGTTCATGGCACAACAGGCAGAGAGGGATTAAGGAAAACAGAGAGGTATCAAGGAAAGAGGAGAGATACATACTTTTTCAGGGCATGCCCACGTAACCCATCTCTTCCCACATGTCTGTTTCACTTCCAAGTATCATACCCAGCTATGGATATGACGCTGCCAGTATCTAATCACCTTCCAAAAGCCCCATGTATGAGTGCATGAGGCTTTGAGGGGACATTGAGATTAGGCATGTAATGGGCACCATACGATGGCAGAGAGTTGTGGTAGATCAAAACAGCTCTTCTCCTGGCCAGGGAGGAGGGGAGAAAATGAGGGTGGGGGCAAGTTCCACAATCCCTTGCAAAGTCACACCCTCAGTGATGTAAAAACAATCTCCCTCAGTAGGTCCTACCTTCTAAAGTCTGCTTCATCTTCCAACAGTGCCACCCTGGGGACCCAGCCTTGACCATAGGGACCCTCAGGGACATTCAAGATCCAAGCTATAGCAGATTTATTGTGTTCATGGATTGGAATAGTCAATATTGTTAAGATGCCAGTCCTCCTCAAACTGATCTAGTTATTAAACTCAGTCTGGTCAAAATACCAGTTAGTCTTATTATGGAAATTGACAAGCTAATTCTAAAATTCAGAAGGAAAAGAAAGAAACTAGCACAGAACAAAGAACTTTGGAGAACAATGTGGTTGAAGGGTACACACTCTCTGATTTCAAAACAAAGCTACAGTTACCCAGGCAATCATCTAGATGGTTCAGTCATCCTATCCAGGTGGTACTGGGGACAGACACATACATCAGGGGACTGAATAGAGAGGCCACACACAACTCAGCTTAAGTGTAATTAATTGATTTTTAACAAAGTATAAAATCAGCTTAGTGGGGAATGGATTATTTTGAGTTGAAAGTTCTTTTGAGATATCTAAAGGCTTGTTGGTAGAATAGAGAGTTTGAAACTCAGCAAGAGTTTCTTTTCCCCAGAGACCAGATTTTGGGGGTTAGTAGATTTTGTCACACTAGACCAGCCAGAGAGGCCCACTTCTTCAATTTCTGGTGACAATTCAACCTCAAGAGTTATGTTACTTCCAAGACGTGCAGGCCATTTTATTCCTTTAGTCCAATGACAAGCAAAGTGAAACAGAGATAGTTTCTGATGAATTAGTTTATTGCACCACACATGAGAGCAGAATCAGCAGAAATAAGCAAAAGGAGTATATAGAAATATAGGAAAAAATAGGTTATGAAGTGCTAGTCATGAATCAAATACTGTATCCGTGGAAAAAATGTTCCAAATGTTTTGAGGTGCCAGTCTCTTCAAGGCAGCGTTCTTACAGGTCTGGAATTCCATTGCCCTGCCAGTGATGAAGGTAAAGCACTGTTTATTCAGGCAGGGCATCTGGTGGCCGATACCTTTTCAAAATGAAAAATGACACAGTGAGATGTATCTCAAATGATGCCTTGGAGGGACTACTTTTATAGTCCCAGGAGGTGTACTAACTCAGCTCCCAGATGTCTGTTTTGGAGGGAAAGATCTCAGACACCAGACACCTCATTTGCTTATTTATGCACAGTTGTCATTATGGCCATCAGCCAACCAGGTGTCAGGGTGACTATCAGCCAGCCACATGGCTCAGTGATAGCTTGTTATAATAGAATGCTCAAAGCATAGTCACATTAATCATTACTAAAATATCAGTTTAGTTAGATTCACAAGAATTGTAACACAGCAAAAATACACACCTAATCTTTTAAAGGGACACAACCATGAGGGGTGCTTGGGGAGTGGAAAATGCTGTCTGTCCTACATGCTGCACTAATACCACATTGCTTCACCCATGCAACTCTCAGAAGTGGGAACTATCACCCTCATTTTACAGTTGGGGGAACTGATGCTCAGTTCCCACCATAGTGAGCTATGACCTGGGATTCCAGTCCCTGCCCTCCCCACCTTTGTGTGCTGTTGGACCCAGCATTCAGGCCTGTGGGCTTCAGATGGTGATACAGTACTAGAGATCCTAGGCAAAGACTCCAGGGGGCCTCAGTGAGTTTCTACCTTGTGCCTGGTTTTCCTGACAGCATGCAAGGGTGGACAGGGAGGCTGAGGGTATTCAAACGGCACACCTGGTCAGATGGATTGGAGGCCAGATGCAGGCCCCACCCTTCTGAACTTGGCATGTGCTGATCTGGTCTTCCCTCTGGGAGATGGGTTTCAGTAGGGCCCATGTAGCTGGGTCTCGGGTCATTCTCCTGCATTCTGCAACCTCTCTGCTGCTTGGAAACAAATACTACCCAGTGTTCCCTGCAGGGTAGCCAAGAGAGAAGGGCTTCCAGTACTGCATCACTGCTTCCTGCACCCTTTGGGGGCTGCCTCTAGCACCAATTTCTGCCACTTTCCACAGACAGATTTTGAAATGGCTGAGTTGTCTATTAGTGGGGAAGGGAGTGGCTGGGCAAGACTAAGTACAGATTTGAATTAAAAAAAAAATGCTTGGTGCTAAAGCATTGAGGCACATTAATTTGAACAACTTCCTCTCTGAACTAAAAGAAGCCCAGTGCTTTCCAAGTTATTTTGACAGTATTAACCACCTCCAGACAAATGCATGCAAGGCCTTCAAATATATGTGATAGGCCAGAGTTAGTTTTCTTTTTAGCTTATAAAGAACTTGAGGCAGGGGGATCACAAGTTTGAGCTCAATCTCGGCAGCTTAGTAACTTAGTAAGTACCTGTCTCAAATTAAAAAACAAAGAACAACCGGGGCTGTAACTGTGTATTTAAACCCCAGTACTGAAGGAAAAAAAAAAAAGAAGAAAGATGGATCCATGTCATTCTTTCCAAGTCACTTGATATTTTTGATCTTCTGTACCTTTTGTAACTTCCCCTGAATAAGAGGAAATATGGTTGCTAGTTATATTTAATTTAGTTTAAATAAATCAAAGCACATATTTCTACTTCCTGCCTGTGTAATACTTGACTGTGGACAGCTTCAAAGAGTAGAACAACTAAGTTCTTGAGTGATTGTGTTTCCGTTATATTATATTATAAACAGTTCAAAATTTTGTATTGTATAGACGTAAGCAGAATAACGTTTAGATGTCATTCTCTCTGGGAGTAGCAGCAGAATGTTTTTGATGGTCTTGTGTTTCTTAGTAGATTAAATTTAAATATTTATAGAATATATATTTATGTAAAGCCTTTTTCTGTTTTCTCTAGCTTTGTCTCTGAACTTGTTCTCTGATATGCTTATCACAAATGCCAGGTAGTGGTTGAAAGAGTTCTCTTGCTCTTCCTTGGTCTAAACTGGCAGGTTAGTATATGGAGTACGATTGAAATACATGGTGAAAGTTTAAATTTAAAACAAAAATTTGGGGGAGGCTAGTGAATCGGAAGGATGAATTTCAAAAATCTTAAAAGAATGGCCAAAATGTTAGAGGATAAGTCACAAACAAAAAAGACTCTTTTACAAAGAAAAAACAAATGAAAGAACCAAACTTCCTTTTCAATGAACAAAGAGAAACTAATAGCATAAATGAGACAAATTAGCATATAACTTAAAATATTTTTGAAATACCAGAATAGATAATTTGGGCAATTATTTGAACTTCTCCCTACTTCTTACTTGTCTGTCTTCTATTTCTCTGCCTCTGTCTCTGACTCTTTCCCCCCTTCTTGCTCTCTCTATATATGTATATATATGTATATATATGTATATATGTGTATATATATGTTGAGTTTCTCATATAAAAGAAACCATGTGATACTTGCATGTCTGGCTTACTTTACTTAACATTATATTATCAAGTGGCATCCATTTGCTTATGGATGCCTCAAGTTTATCTTTCTTTATGGTAGAGTAGTACTCCAGGTGCATAAATACCATGTTTTCTTTACCCGTTCATCTGTTGGTAGATATTTATGCTGTTTCCAAGATCTAGATAAATTGTGCTGCCATAAACATGGGTATGTATGCATCCCTGTATTATGATGACTTTAACTCTTTTGGGTAAATTTTTAAAAATGTGTTACAGTGAAAGACGCCCCACCTTAATCCTCTTCAAAATATCCCCCTTTACCTTCACACGCACGTTTAATCCATTATTCTTGGCACTTTCTTTTTAATTTTTTTCTTTTTTTATTAGTATACATTTATCCTCTTTCATGTTTACAAGGTGTGGTGAA
Source organism: Dasyprocta punctata (assembly GCA_004363535.1). Classification (NCBI taxonomy): domain Eukaryota; kingdom Metazoa; phylum Chordata; class Mammalia; order Rodentia; family Dasyproctidae; genus Dasyprocta; species Dasyprocta punctata. The sequence goes on along the minus strand of RJWM01025819.1, from coordinate 22,488 downwards.
AAATGTGAAACCTGTTGCCAAGGACCAGCTGATGGGAGGGCAGACTTCAGCATTATGATGTGTTCTCCTTCCCCTTATTCACTGGATCTGGGGTCATGCAGTTTCTGGCTCTTTTCCAAAGTCAAAATATCCATGAAAAGTAACCATTTTGAATCAGTTCAGGACATCTGCACAGCCAGACAGCTTAACTAATGATTCTCACAAAAAAGGGCTTCCAGAACTGCTTCAGAAAGTAGCAAGACTGATGAGGTGTGTTCAAAACAAGAGGGAGTATTTTGAAGGGGATTAATGGCAATGTGACTTTTACTATAGTAAAAATTTTTTAAAGATATGTAAACATTCACTGTATTTTTTTATCTCACTCTCATAAATGGCAGTAGTAAGGAAGGGAGTACTAAAACAAAACTAAGCCAGGCATGCTGGCTTACACATGTAATCCCAGCACTGAGGAGGCTGAGGCAGGAGGATCATTGTGAGTTCGAGACCAGCTTGGGCTACAAAGTGAGCTCAAGTCCAGCCTGAACTGCATAAAGAGACCCTGTCTCAAAAAGACAAAGAAAAAAAATACTGATTTAGTGCTTGTTTCTCGTGCAGATGAATCAGGTTTAAGAAACTCACCTACAGATGCTTTCTGCCATCCTCTCCCCAGACCCTGTTCTCAGAGCTCTGGGTGGCAGTGGGGCTTCCAAATCAGGTATTCTGAGGGCAGGATGATTCCACCAAGGTGGTGAGGTCCCTGGACTCCTAGAGCAAGGTCATCTGCTTTAGAAACGGTTCCCTGAGTCTGAGTCTCTGTGGGCTGCTCAGCCCTGTGTCCTCCCTGCCACGAGGCCTAGTTTAGCCATCTGTGTGGTCTGCTGCTCATTGCTACAGTGTGACAGAGGCTGGCATGTGGGAACAGGGAAAGGTTTGCACACACACGGCCACTGTGGGGCTCTCTCCTGCTTGGACACTGGTATTTGACAGACATGTAGGAGCCACCTCAGCTGGGAAAGGCACATATCAGAGTTCTGGGATCCAAGGCTGGACTCTAGTCAGCACCTAAGGTACACACAGGGAGGCCCAACTTGGGGCATGGGCCACATAGGGCCTGGGGTATAGGACACGTACATGACACCCCTGGGCTGGATGTAGACCAAGGAGGAGTCCAGCAGGGCAGCCTTGTCGCCTGTGGAGTCCCACCAACAGGACCTGGAAGTGCAGACTCAGCCAGCATGTGTGTCTCTAGCCTCTTGAGAGCATGGCTTGGGGGGACTCCGCAGCCTGCCATCGGACCTGACACATCTGGGGCAAAGGCTATAACTTCCAGGCACCTTGCAATCACATTATTGGCCCAAGCAGGGCTGGCTGTGTCCTTGTGCAGGGTCAGGGTGGTATGGGGTCCTCACTGCGTCCACTGCCTCTCAGCAGCGTGGGCAGCTCATGCCTTTGCTGACAGGAAGTACATCAGGAGGCTGCAGCCAGTGAAAGGCCACTCTAATCTTTGGCCCATCTTTGCCCGGTTACTGTGAGAGTTCCAATTCCCTGTTTTTGCTTCTTTGGAAGTGCTGATAAGATGGGAACAAAATAAATCAAATGCAAAGTTACATGTTTCCTGGCTTAAGTAGCAAAAACAAAATGTTGCCTTGGAAGCGCTCCCAAACTTTTACCTTTTCCCCCACAGCAACTTTTCCTTCTTTTAATAAAATTGTGGTTAAAAAAATTATATATATATATATATATATATATATAATATTTACTACTTTAACTCTGTGTGTGTGTGGTATATATATATATATATATATATATATATATAATATTTACCACTTTAACTCTGTGTGTGTGTGTGTGTGTGTGCATGCATGTGTGTGTGTGTGTGTGTGTATTTAGGATTGAGAATGGATCCAGGGTCTCATGCATGGTAGGTGATCACTCTGCCAATAAGCTGCACCCCCGTCCCTGACCATTTTCAAATGTACCATTCAGTGGCATTAAATAATTCCAATTGCTGTGTAACCATCACCACTATTCACCCCAGAACTTTTCCATCTTCCCCAGCTGAACTTCTGTAGCACTACACACCATCTCCCTTTCCTTATGGTTTTCTCAGGAGTCTGCTCGAGGGCTGCGTTTTGGTTTAGCTTCCTGCGGTGCCATCTCTGCAGGCATACCTGGGATCTGGGGTGAGCCAGGTGACCTCGTCCTGCAGGGTTTACTTGCTTCTTCTTGTGTGGGCCGGGCAGGGATTCTCTGGTCACCCACCACCAAGCCCTGAATGGATCCTGCTCTGTGGACAGTTGTTCCCATTCCAAAGAAAAGCAATGTGTCAGTCATTTGCAGAGTGGGCACAGCTAATGTTGATTCTGCTTCTTCCAGTGTGCTGGGTGCTGTCCACAAAGCCCACTGCATGCAGCTGTGTCATCTTATGCTTACTGGATGGATGCAGTTGGTTTAACTTAACCCATGCCATTGGTTTGCAGCCTCCACTTCAGGTGGAGGTGAAGAAGGAATCTTCTGAGGCTGGGCACTGTGGGCTCAGGCTTTATTTCATTCTGATCCCAAACCGTATAAGGGCTCATGACATACATAGATATTTGATTTCCATTTTGAGGACAAGAAAACAGGCACAGAGAAGGGAACTCTAATGATGTGTTTCTAGATCCTGGTGCTCATGAGGTCAGAGTAAAGATTCTGCCATACATGGACCTGGAGATCAGCAGCACCTGTCATAGCTGTGCACAGATGTTTGGAGAGGCGGAGCTGTGGGCTGGAAATCCAATCTGGAGAGGTCTTGGCTGCCTGGAAGCCAGCACTGTACAAGGAAAATATGTCCTGGGGACCATGTACTAGGAAAACACCAGCCTAAAACTCTGGGGCTCCAGCACCAAGCTGCCCCACCCCTGCCTAGCCAGGCTTCCCTCAGCCTTCTTCACCCCTCTTGTCAGGGCTAGGATTCAGTCTGCTCTGGCACTTGTATCACCAAAACCCAGAGAGTGTGCCTGGGCATGGCCTACCTGTTTGGAGCAGAGTAGCTGCCTCATACTTCTTCTGGGTTAATTTCCCAGTGAATTTGATCTCATGTGTTTCAACCATAGGAACAGCTTTAGCTTCAGGGGGAGAACACAGTCTGTGGAAGATCGAGTGGCTTGAGCTGTTCTTTGGAAAACCAGTACCAGTGCCAGGCGATGTCCAGCTGGGGAAGTACACTGAGATCTCCTGTCCCCACTGCCCCTCTGTTTATGTACTCTGATTCATCTGCAGCTCATATCATCATGGTTTACATTTTCCTCTGGGATGATCCCTGGGAAGTGGGGTGGTGAGAGGGTTCCCCATGGTGTGGGCATAGAACTGGGACCAGATTCCGCCACTGCCTGACTCAGTGGCTCAAAACCTCAAAACCATTATTGCAATGTGAAATGAAAAAAAAAAGGCAAAAAGATTTCATGACATATGAAAAGGATATGAAATTCCAGCTTCAGTGCCCATAAATAAAGCTTTATTAGAACAGTAACACTGTGCATTTCATATTGTACAGGGCCGCTGTCTCTACAATAGTGGTTGAGTTGTTGTGACCAAGGTGTGGCAGCCTATGGAACTGACAATGTTTGCTGTCTGGCTTTTCCCAGAAGTTTGCTGAGCCCAGGCACAGAGCCTCCTTCCTTCCTCTGATGACAGATATTTGGTGGTCGGGGGCATTTCATAGTCGCTCAGAACTTTGGCTTTATACAGAAGGGAAAAGGTGGTTGCTGGGAGGGGCAGACCTGGGGCTATCTAAAAAGGTTAGTGGTCAGGTGCCACTAGGATGTCCTGTTTCTGCTGCTGACCTGGCCGGAAGCTGCTTAGGGATGGCCTATATGGTTACCGGATGTGTTGTTGCCCGGCAGGCAGTTGGGCCTCTACCCGGTGCTTTCATGACACTCTTCCAAGGGAAAGTGGTTGGGGGACCACAGCAACTTCAAAAGAGCCACCCACCAATGATCTGTCCTTGGGCTGGTGGCCCCTATGTGTGTGGGTGGTCAGACATGTGGCAATGGCATCTGTTACTGCACAGCACTGATGTTCCCCAGTGTGATAGTTCTATATTTGCTCTGGTTAATGAGCCCTCAAGAGGACACGAGCAGCAGAGATGCCCCAAGCCACTGGTCAAAAAGCAGGACTGGGTCTGCCCATGGGGAACTTCAGGGGTCTTTTTGATGGTTTGAGTAACGACAGGGTGATGTTTTCTGCCTGCCCTTGGTGGTAAGATAAGAGGTAAGGATGAGAATGTTCCTGGGGTGGGGGTGGTATTGCAAAAAACAATTAGATCTTTACTCAATTGTAATGGAGCACACAGAACACAAAATTTACCACCGTCACCATGTTTAAGCCTGTAGTTGAGTGGTATTAAGAACATTCACATGGCTGTGCAGCTATCGCTGTCATCCATCTTCCGAACTCTTCTCATTTTGAAAAACCAAAACTCTGTAGTCCATAAACAATGACTCCCTGTCCACCTTCACTCCAACACCTGGCAACTACCATTCTGCTTCCTGTACTACTCTGTAAGTGTGAAAACTCTAGGTACTGCCTAAAAGCTGTTTCAGGTAGTATTTGTGGTGTGTGTGTGTGTGGGGGGGTGTTTCACCTATCATAATGTCTTTGAATTTATCCATGTTGTAGCATGTCAGCGGTATATTCCTTTTCAAAGCTCTTCCATCTTTTGACTATTGTGAATACTAGTTTGAACATGGATACACAAGTATCTCCTCATATCCTTGGTTTCAGTTCTCTTGGATAGAACCCACACTGAGATTGCTGGGTTATATGGCAATCACTTCATTTTTTGAGGAAATGCCAAGCTATTTTCCACAGTGATGCACCATTGGGTACTCCCACTAATTCTGTGCAGGGTTCCAATGTCTCCATACCCCCTGACACTGCTTGTCATTTTTTTGTTTTGTTGATAGGAGCTATGCTAACGGTTGAGAGATGGTTTTGTTCTGTTTTGCTTTGTTTTAAAGTACAATTTTCATGCAATGAAATGGACAGGTCTTACTCCCCATGAGAGGTATTTGCTCAGATGAAACAAGTCCCTCATGGATCTCTTATCCTGTCAAGAGATAAGACACTTCCAGAGCTCTGGAAATGTCTCTCTTGCTCCTTCCCATCAGTCCATCCCTATCCCATCTCAAGACTGCTGTCACCATGGAACAGCTGTACCCACCACTGTCCTATATTTCAGTGGCTCCCACAGTGAGGACAGGGTTGGTGGGCATGGGTTTAGTGGATCTGAGTCCTCTTCCTGAGTGGCTGCTGTCCCCGAGGGTCAGAGCAAGCAGAGGAACTGTGTTTGCAGAAGCATACAGGGTTATGTCCAGCTCCTGGTCTCTCCTGGAGCCTGCTGTGTTGCTTTTGGTGGTCTGAACACAGGATGCACCATGTCCTCCCCTCGATGACAGTCAAGTGATATCAGGCCAGGTGCTTCCCGGAGGCTGGGCATGAAGCCCGCTGCCCAGCAGGGGTGGGGGAAGGTTTCTGAAGGGAGGGCCAGGCTCTGAGTTGACTCTGCATCAGTGATGTTTACAATGCCTTTCCCCTGTTTAGAAGATGGGAGTTTCTATTCTGAGTCATGCTCCTTACTGTTCTCATCTCCCTCTTCCCTGCTCCTAGCTGTGAAAGGTGCCTTATCTTGAGAAACTGATGTGCAGGTAGCATCCTGTCACCCTCTCACCAGAGAACCCAGTGCGCTGCACACAGACAGCCATGTCAGTTTCATGTGTAGCAGTTCCTGAAGAGCTGCTGTCCCCCACACGCAGGCTGGGGCCTTGGGGAGAAGCTGGTGCTAGGGCCAACTGAGCCTGGCCTTCACCACAGATTTCCCCAGCCACACCAAAGGTATCTGATCCCTATCTCAGCTTCAGTCCTTCATGTTTGCTTCAACAACGAATTGCTCCTCTCTGGTGCTGGAGAGGCTGGCCCCTCACAGGCAGGACAGTAAGCGGATAATAGCAGTAAAGGGGCCAAGTTCTGACTGGGGTGGCAGGGGTGGGGTCCCTCTGAGGAAGGCACAGTGGGATTAGGTGAATGACACAAACCAAGGTGGCTGGGTCTTGGGACAGTGAGAATGGGGCCTGTCTCTGTGCTGACGCATGTAGAAGGTTGGGAGGCAGACAGCTCTGCACAGGCCACAGGCAGCACAGGGAGGCTTCCAGGGAGGCCAGGCCAGCCCTGCCCAGACTGCTCCCTAGTGGTCCAGGAAAGAGCTCCTGGGGACAGTAACATGACCACATCCTGGGGACAATGGCATAGCTCACTCCTGGGGACAATGAAGTGGCCAGCTCTGGGGACAGTGGTGTAGCTAGATCCTGAGGACAATGATGTGGCTGCTCCTGGGGACAGTGATGTGTCACACTCCAGGGAATAGTGACATACTCCGGAACCATGATCATCTCCTTAAATCTGGGTGGTTCAGATTCCAGAGACTTCAATAACTTGGACAAGAAGTGACTGAAGTTTCTACTTCAATTCTTGCCTCTAAAATCATCTTTTCTAACCCTGATTTTGATGACCTGGCTGAGTTACATGGTTATTTTTCTCCCAAAGTGTGGGATAAAATTTAAGTCTGACACCTCACTGGGAGTGGGATCACTGTCTGCAAGGCCTCAGTAGCTCTTGCTGAAGTTTGTCACTCCTTGCTCTTGGGCTCAGAGTTCATACAGTTGCTCTTCCTTCTTCACCTGTTCCATACATTGTCTCTTTTTTTTTTTTTGCGGCACCGGGGATTGAACTCACAACCTCGCGCCTGCCAGAGCAGGCGCTTAAGGCACTGAGCCAAACTCCCGGCCCTGGTTTTTTGAGGCAGGGTCGCACTATGTAGCTCAGGCCGGCCTTGCACTCGCGTTGTAGCCCAAGCCGGCCTCGAACTCACAACGCTCCGCCTACCTCAGCCTCCCGAGTGCTGGGATTAAAGGCGTGCGCCACCACGCCCGGCTTCATACATTGTCTCTTATTTATTTATTTATTTTTGGTACTGGGAATCAAACTCATAATCTTGCACCTGCCAGGCAGGTGCTTCGGCCACTGAGCTAAATCCCTGGCCCTATTTTTTGAGACAGGGTCTCACTATGCAGTTCAGGCTGGGCTTCAACTCACTTTGTAGCTCAGGCTGGTCTCGAACTCACAGCGATTCTCCTGCCTCAGCTTCCCAAGTGCTGGGATTAAAGGCATGCACCACCATGCCCGGCTCATACATTGTCCCTTAGTAGCACCTTCCAGTGTGACTCTGTGACTATACATTCTGCAGAGATCTGGTTTTCAGAGAGAGAGGGCCAGTAAACTGTGGGAGCTGAAGCTTAAATGGAGCTGGCTTAAAATGCAGAAAACAAATGACCTGCCAGAGCTCTCTTTGGATCTTAAGCATGTTAGTTGCTTACTGTGGTAAAAATAAACACAACTTAAAAGATCTTTGCCATTTTTAAATGTGTAGTTCACTAATGTTAAGCATATTCCCATTATTGTGCAAACAACCCAGGAACTTCATCTTGTGTCAATGTTAATCACGTTTTTTTAAAAAAAAAAAAAAAAAGAAAGAAAAGAAAAGTTGGACATGTTGGCACATGCCTGCTATCCCCTCTACCTGGGAAACTGAGGCAAGAGGGTTGCTTGACTTCAGGAGTTCAAGTCCAGCCTAGGCAACATAATGAAACCCTCATCTAAAACAAAACACAAAGCAAAACAAAAACCATTAGGGGATGAGAGTGTCAGGGTATTTGTGCAAAGTACTGGATTCAATCCCCAGCACCACCAAACAAACAAGTAAATAAGAAAGAAGTGAAAGGGAAGAAAAATAAACAGAACAATGCTCTCTTTAAAAATCAGCAGCCAGGAGCTGATGTAGTTTTCTCTTGTGTCATCCCTCCCCACAGCTACCTCCCACCCCCCTGCACATGTTCTGTGGCAGTTGTCAAGGCCCTGGCACTCCTGTGGGCCAGAGGTGGGACCCAGGTAGGTAGTGTTCAGTAGCTGGTTATGCTTCCCAGTGGGCAGTAGCCCTGTGAGATGATCTGTGCACGACAGAAGGGCCTTGGGCCTTGGCTTTTGAGAAGCCTATCCAGGCTGTTTCCTTCATGTTCTCCCCACTTGCCACTGGTGGAGCCCCCTGCAACCCCTTTTCTGGTCCCTAACACATCTCGGCTCTGATCACTATGGGCTGTATGGTCAGTTGAGGCTGGTGAGTGTGAAAGATTTTGAGAGCTATGATTATCAGTCAGTAGTGTCAATGCTTACATTTTGTGGTTTTCCATTTGTTCTCATGAAACAAGAGGGAGCAAAACCAGTAAAACAGTGGCTTTCCGTTTGTTTTGGTTTTTGGTAGTAACACTCTTTCTTTAAATAGTCTTTCCTGGCAATGGTACTGTTGGAAAAACAAGCACAGGTTCTCTAATGGAGTGAGCCAGGGTGCTTTCGCCTCAGAGCCACTTCCCCAGATTCCTCCTCTGACCGAGGACACCAACTTTCCACACTGCCTCAGTTTCTCACAGAGGTGACAGCGGGTGTGTAGGGTGGCAGTCCCCTACAATATGACCTCGAGGTGTCCCCTGGAGGTTAGCTCACACATAAAAGTCCAGATTCAGTTCCAAATTGCCAGATTATGCTTTTTAAATCTTTTGTGACAAGAATCTTTCCCCATTTTTCTTCTCCAGATGATACTATGGTGGCAGACAGCAAATGAGTAGGTTTTTTTCTTCTGCCTAGCACAGAGATGTGGAAAGTACAAGGAAACTCTATACTGTCAGAAGGTATGTGCTCAACCAGCCGACAACTCCCAGGATCATCCCTCCTCTGATGTCTCCAAGTGATGCCAGAAGCGATGTCTGGGTTAGATGGCACACAATGGCCATTCATTTATCATAGGTATGTATTGATAAAATGACATAGTGGATACAGAGTTAGCACTATATAAGTATACACACTCAGAAAATTTGGAGCTCAGTTGAGTTCCTTTTCAACTACTATTTGGAACTGAGATCTGAATTCTGTTTAGTCCAGGATGTGCCTGTTCCTAATACCATAGAGTGTAATCAGGGAGGTCTGGCTCATCTCTAACTTTCCTCTATCCACATAGGAGGAAATGACTAGGACACAAGTGCACACAGAGGGAAGGCGCAGACAGAAGATAGCCACTTATAGACTGAGCAAACCCCCAGAGCTGCAGGAAAATAAATGCTGTTTCAGGCACACGGTATGGCAGCCCAAAGAAACTAATATACTCATCCCATTTTGCACCTCTGTCTCCCCATATTAGAGCATGAGTCACTTATGAGCTCCATTAGCAGTATGTCATTGTCATTGTGAACTTGAAACCCTCCAAAGACTTAACTTGGTAGCACTGGCAAGTGGTTATGAGTGAACCCTGCATCCTGTTGTAAAATGAGCTTGTTTCTTATTGAACTGTCACTTGTAGCCCTCTGCTTCCCGGCACCCTTGGCAACAACCCAACTTTATGTTCCCAAGAGGAAAAGGTGGATTGATTTAAAGACTCAGTCTTCATTAGGTGTCACCTTGATTTATGTAAAAATAATATTAAATAGTTGCATAACAATGACTCGCTAGTCACCTGTGTGTGGCCTGAGAGACTAATAAAATGCACACATTCATCTCCATTGTGATGACATCAATTTGTACCGGCCATTCTTTCAAGTTAAGAAGCATGTTATGTTGTTCCAAATGTACCTTTCGTTGATGAAGGGTTGTGTTAAGTGGTTCCAAAAAATGAGCGTGTATATTTTCTCTAGGGAACTTCTTGTATATTGTTTTAGCTCAAAACAACTCTTGCACACAATGACTAATCAAGGATAAAAAAAAAAATCAGGATTTATCCTGCCAGCACAGCTGGCGGATCTGCTGTCCTAAGATGCGGACCTCATAGTGGCAGCCAGGGGCTTTCTTCTCCCTTAGTTTCAGGCCAGGCAGAAGGAGCTGTTCACCAGGCTTCAGGAGGAAACCTGATTTGAAGCCATTCCTGTTTGTCTTGCTGGAATTTGAAGATAATCTCTCAGCAGCCTTTACCCACTTGAACTGAGAAGGCCTGTAGCGTGGTCCCACAGTCTGTACTGTGTAGAACTCCAGAGGAAACCTGCTCAAAAGAATGACTTCATGAGAAGGGAACTAATATTTGCTTTTATTCCCCCTGCCTAGTTTCCCAAGAGAGGGCTAATCTTTAGAAACACAGAACCTCTAGAGGCCAATAAATTCGAGAGCAGGAGAAGCAAGATTGTTTCATTGTTGTGACTATGAAATAGAGTTTATTTTTCTTGAGTTTCTTTTTCCCTTCAGGAAAACTCTGGGTTAAGAGCCCTGATAGATTATTCTTGCACCCCTGGTTCTGGCTTTCCCCCTATTGTTCCAGTTGCCTTTTTAATCACTGTGATCTCTCGAGTTCAATGCCGTTCTTGTTTCATGTGCTTATTAATACTCACACTGCCCAGAGGACGGGTGCTGGCCCACCCCACCCTCCTGCCTCTGCCTGGAGCTCCTGTGGGGAATTCGGGAATTCACTACTACCCTTTCATGTCACCAACGATGTTGAGTAGTCCTGGAGGCAGGGTGTGGTGTTGGCAGGACAGTGGCATCACGGCCGCTGGGCTGGATTCTCTGATCTGGCCTAACAGTAAGCAGCTGGGCATCCTCAGTACATCCACAGCCTTGCCTTGTGCATGTGGGCGCCTCTGTTGTGGGGCTCAGTGAGAACCTGGGTCACTGTGAGCACTTGGCTGTCCCACAAAGGAAGCATTTCTTACACCGCTTGATCTGATAACAGAAGCAAGGAGGCCAGAGGCAGAAAGGACAGGGTGCTTTGGGCTTGCACTTGAAGTAGGGATAGGAACCAAAAGCACCTTAAAGGGATCTGAAATGCTTTTCTATGCATAGCGGCAGATAGACATGTGGGAATCTCAGGCCAGGGGAATTTCAGGCAAAAGGGGTTTTTAGGCAAGGAAACAGGATGAAGGACTAGACTGAGTAAAGTGGACCCCTTTTCCCAGGACAGCCACCCGTGCCCCAGTGGCTTCCAAATGGAGCCATTACGTACCAGCCCCTCAGCCCTTTACCTTCGAGTGACCTTTGGGCTAACTAAGGTGGCCTTCTTTCCTGAAGCAGAGGATAATGGTTGAGTACCTTCTGACTTTCAGCATTTAAATCCCTCTGCAACCTCCCAGAGCAAAAAAGGGCATTCAGGAGGACTCAGGCCCTGCCAGTGATGAGGAGCCCAGAGCTCCATAGTGGCCTTTGTGCCCAGTCTACCTCAGTGTGAGTATGTGTATATGTGTGCGTGAGTGTGAGAGTGTGTGTATGTATGTGTGCGTGCGTGAGTGATTGCCCCTCTTCAAGGTCCCTCAGATGGTTCCCAGTAACCCCACCTAGGGTCAATTATTACTCACTTATGGAATTGTGTGTATGGCAAGTTAACTTCCTGTGGCATCAGCATTTCCTCATGGAAACCCATCCTTGGTTTTGGTAGTCATGGTTGCCAGTGAGCTTTCCTAAAAAGAGCAAGAGGTTCTGCTTTGGTCACAAAGAGATTGTCTCATTGTCCTGCCTAGCTGATGTGTAGGACACAGACTCCCTGCAGCTATGACTTGGGGCTCTCAGGGGTTCATGAGGGTGAGGGCTAGGGGGGAGAAAGAGACAGAGACAGAGACAGAGAGACAGAGACAGAGAGAGAGAGAGACAGAGAGAGAGACAGAAAAAGGCAGAGACAGAGACACAGAGCCTGAAAAGTGCTTCCTTTAAGTGAAAAGGAAGAAGTTCTTGATTTAATAAGGAAAAATACCATATGCTGAGGTTGCTAGGATGTGTGGTAAGACCTAATCTCCTAAAAAATTTTAAAGAAGGAAAAAGAAACTCAGCTAATTTTGCAGTCACAGCTGAAAGTATAAAAGTTGAGGCCATAATGCTTAGCTGCTTAATTAAGATGGAAATGGCAGCAATTTGTGTATTCATGTATGTATGTATATTGAAAAAAATAGTAGTATGCAGTTCAGAGTTTGGCACTCCACTGAGTTTCGGGGACCCACTGGGGGTCTTGTAACCTATCCCTTTCGGGTAAGGGGGCATGACTGTGCAGACTATTGCTTCTTTAACATTGTTAAAGTGTAACAGCACTATGACTCCTGCTGGGACAAAGCTCATTTGCTATGCATTTTCTCCACAAGGCTCAGGAACCCCGAGAGCAACCTCCTCAGGCTTTTATCTGTAGAGATGGCAGGTCAGTGGCAGAGGCCAGAGGCAGCAGGTAGAGAGGCAGGGGCAGGTGTTTAAGGGGTGTCCTGGTCTTGCAGCTGGGCCACAAAACTGGCCAGCCAGGACTCTGCCAGCAGACCCCCGGTCCTGAGCACCCCAAAGTATGGGTGGTGGATGCAGGCCTCCAGCCAGGATGCTCAGGGCCCAGGTGCACCCTGCTGCACACAGCCTCTGCATCCTGGTGGGGAGGGAAGCTGAGATTGGCCTGGTGCACCTCCTGTTGAGGATGTAGCTACATCTGTCTTCAGCAGGTTTTAGTGACTGTGCAGAGCACAGGACCAGGACCTGAAGGGGTGGCACACACTTTCCTTTCACTTCTGAAGACACAGTGCATCTAGGGACTTAGAGCCACCTCACCAAACCCTGTCTGCGGTGGACCATGTTGGGATCTTGCTCTGACACTCTCAGGCTGTCTGAGGGGGTCTGTCTCCCTGTAAGTGTTGACCACATCTCCCCCTATTCTCCTGTCTTTTTGCTCCCCTTCTGCCAGCTGGGCCAGGACCCAGAGTCTCAGAGAGAGGTTTCCATTGCTGCCAGGCGACCCTTGCTCCGTCTTGGCCTGGAGCAAAGCCACCCTTGTTATAAATTGAACACAGATGAGAGCTCACACCCACTCTCACCACTGCCTCATGGGCTTCCTCTTCTCCTCAGCCCAGGGGAAGCATTTTCAGGAAGGGGGTTCTCCTCCAAGGAGCACCCTTCTACCTACTTTATATTTCCCCTTCCTAGGGGATTGCTGACTTGCTGACCCCCTCACCTGGTGTCTTAAAGGGAGAACCACTCCTTCCCTGGATTCTTGGTTCCCTACAAATGTTTGGAGGCACAGCAATCCTTCACATTTTTGGTAGACTATGGACCCTGTAAATTGCCCAGTGAGCCCTATGAACAACCCTAAAACGGTCATCTCTTGTCTACATTCATAGGCATAGGAAATGCTAGGCCTTAGTTAGGGGTTAGTAAAGATAAAGTTGCATTTTCTCTATCCAAGTTCATATGTGCCCTATCCACTATACATGGGACCCTTGGGAAATCAAAGGCCTAGCTAAGAAGCCCTGAGACAGGACTATGCATACAGAGGTGTGGTCTGGAGTTGTATCCAACTGCCGGGGGAGAAGCGTTTACAAAGTGTGGGCTCTGTAAACAGGGTCTTAATCCTCCATCCCCCTACCACTGCCCTCCTCTCCTGAGACTGCCCTGACCCAGCAGTGGAGCAGGCTGTCAAATGTGATGACTTGGCTATGTTTTTTCCCCCCGAAAAACTTCATGCTGAAATTTGATTGCTGTGGTGGCCATGTCAAGAGGTGTTTGGGTCATGGTGGTGAAGCCCTCATGCCTTTATTCTTGCTTTTCCCTCAGTGAATGAGTTTTCTCTCTCATGGGCCTGGACTGGCTACCTTGAGGGTGGGTCATTACCAAGTGAGGCTGTGCCTTGCTTCTTCTATAGGCACCTGTTCACCCTTTTGTCCTCAGCAGAAGCCAAGCAGATGCTTGCATCATGCTCTTAGCCTTCCCAGTCTCTGGAACTATGAGCCCAAATTGACCTCTATTCTTGATAACTTATGCAGCTCAGGTGTTATGTCATAGCAACAGAAAAAACAGAGTATGGCTGGATTTTCACATTTGGTCAGGGCAGGGCAGAACAGAGCAGAGGTCAGCTGCAGAGACTTCAACATACTGGGGAAGCACAGTGTAGGGGTCAGAGGGCTGGCTGCTGCCCTGTTGAACAAAATGTACAAACAACACAAGAGCAGGAAGGGCACTCCCAGAGCGGGTACAGGCCAGTTTCATCCCTTCTCTGTAGGAGAAATGAGTCTGCCTGAAGTCAAGAACACTCTAGGGCAACCAGCTGTTTGTCTCTCATGGGGGCATGATGCTTCCCCATGGGTGCACATGATCATCAGACCCAGCAGGGACCCCCTTTAAACTGGGAGGATGATGCCAGCCCCTGGTATGGTCCCCTCACAACACTGCCTACAAAGAGTATCTTTTGTGGTTGTTTTTTTTATCAAAGTAAAATATAAATAGCATAAATGGTATCATTTCAATCATTATTAAGGGCACAGTTCACTGGAATTGAGCACAGTCGCACATTTATGCAACCATCACTACCTTCCATCTCAAGAACTTTGCCACCATCCCAAACAGCAGCTCTGTTTCCAGGAAACACTAGCTTTCTCTTCCCTCTTCCCCCAGTCCCAGACAACCACCATTCCACCATCTGTTTCTATGATTAGGATGCCTCATGAATAGGATATACATTTTTTTGTATCTGTTTTTACTTAGTATAATAGTTTCAAGGTTCATTCATGTTATAGCCTGCATCAGACTTTTCTGCCTTTTTAAGGCTGAATAATAGTCCATCATCTGTCAATGTCACATTTGGTTTATCCACATTACATGGAGGGACATTGGGCGGCTTTGCCTCTGACTGAACAATGCCACTGAGAATGTGCACCTAGGGAGGGGGTGCTTTTAGAAATTTGACAATATCTTTGTTAATGTTAGCATTTTGTGTTTTTTCATACTTAAAAGAAGATTGGCAGTAGTCTGCAGTCATTTTATGACAAACGTTCTACTTCATTTGTATAATTTCCCAGCCCAGGTGTGTGCTGATTAGGTGTAGCCCTGGAGTTCTCTCCTGCCAGCAAACAACTCCACACGGTGCCAAGACCAGAGCCTGCAGAGAGGGGGAGGGGTGAGGGGTGCTGTGGAGGTCCCCAAATTGCAGGCCGTGCAAGAGTGGATAAAACCAGCCAGACACTCTCTTTACTTTTTAAATTAATATTATTTGCAATCAACAACTCATAATTTTGTACATTTATGAGGTACAAGGTGATGTTCTGGGGTATGTCTACAACATGGAATGGTTACAGTCAAGCTAACCAACACATCCGGCCCCTCACTTACCTCTCACTCTTTATGGTGGGGCATTTTGAAATTTGTTCTGAGCTGTTTTGAAATCTATGCTACGTCATTACTGAGAATAGTCACTGGGCCATGCAACAGAGCTCTTTTCTTAGAGCGGGGAAAGGGCACCCTGGGTTGTTGGAAAGTGGCAGGGTTGAATATTGCCCCGCCCAAGCCCAATGTCAGCCCCTACTGGCTACCCTTGGAGGGAGGTGGTCAGAGCGGAGGGAGGTGACAGCTGGCTTCTCCCCGTCTTGCCTTCCTGGGCCAGGGGGGGAGGGGCGGCAGGGTGGGTGGGGCCTCAGGGGCCCAGGCAGGACGGTGAAGAGAAGGAAAAGCAGCCCTTTCCCTGTCTTCATCTTGGGGCAGCTGGCCAATAAAGCCGCCTCTTGAATCTACCGACTTCTCTGAAGCTTTCCGGAATCCATTCCGGGTCTTCTGCACCTGTGATCCCATCCCGTCCAGCGAGGGACGTCCGGGCTCTGTTCGCGGGCGCCCGCTGCTCTCTAGTGGACAGAAGGGTGCGCAACAGGCGGTGGGCGTCCTGGTCACTTCTGCCCACGAAGAAGCGGCTCTGCGCGGTGCCGCAAAGCATGCAGTGTTTGGTCCGCATCCTCTGTCGGTTGCTGAGGGTGTGGGAAATGAATCACACGTTGCTATGGGCTGAACTGTGTTCCCTCCAAAGTTCACAGGTTGCTGTTCTAAACCGTGGCATTGTAGAGTGTTCGATGTGACTGTATTTGGAAATAAATGTTTTTGTTTTCTGTTTTTCCTGGTACTGGGGACTGAACCAGATAATGTGCTACTACTGAGCTACATCTCCAGTGTTTTTTTTATTTTTTGAGACAGGGTCTGGCTAAGACACCCAGGCAGGACTTGAAGTCAGGATCCTTCTGCCTCAGCCTTCTAAATTGCTGGGATTACAGTCTCGCTCTACCACACCTAGGCAGAAGTAGGACCTTTAACAAGATCATTGAATTCAAATGATATTCTGAAGGTGCGCCTTAATCCAATATGGAAGGTGTCCTTTAGAAAAGGCAGATTCCATAAAATGTCCACATCTTCATTAGCCAAGGCACCTGGAGAACAGGTTTAGTAACCCCAATGACCCTAAACCCCAAGGCCTCAACCCAGAGCTTCCCAGACAAGGGACACAGGTGGAAGAAATGCAACAACCTTTCAAAGGAAGAGGAGTTTCTGGCAAGGCTGAGGAAGGAAGGAGGAGCATCTTTTGGTTTTGGTTTCTGTTTTTTCCTAATTCTCCATCTAAACATAGCAAGCATCCAGGAACAAGGGGAGAGACCAAAAGCCCACGGGTAATGTGGGTGACCCAGCAAGGTGAAGCGATGTCCTCAGGGACCCAGCAGTGCCTGGGGTGGGCACACACTCAGGTGGTGCTGGATCTGTGTATGTGGCAGGGTGGGGGAAAGGGGGCACCCAAAGTGAGATGGGAACAGGAAGATGACCCAGAAGGAACAGGGCAAGGACAACAGAAAAAGACATAAAGCATGCTAGAAAGACTTGGAGGAAAAGTTTGGGGGTATAGCTCACTAGTAGAGTGCCTGCCCAGCATGAGCAGGTCCCAGGTTCCATCCCCAGCCCTGCACAAAAGAAGAAACACCTGGTAGAACTATGGTCTAATTATTTCCAAACAAAAATTTAAGAAATTTACAGAAAATGTATAATAGCAACATACCTAAAGTTTTAAAATTTAAAACATTTTTTTAGAAAGCCAGTACCAGTTGAAAGTACTTAGGTAAGAATTCTTTAAGTATTTTTAAAATACTTTTATTGGTTTTGTTGTTGCTGTTGTTGGTTGGTTGGTTTTTTGAGACAAGGTCTTGTTATGTAATTCAGGTTGGCCTTGAACTCACTAGGTAGCCCTGTCTGGGTTTGAATTTACAGTGATCCTCCTTCCTTAGCCTCCCAAGTGCTGAGATTGCAGGTGTAGACCACCTACCAGGTTTAAAAATCATTTTAGAAATCAATATTAAAGTAGGAGAAAAACAGAGGGTGAAAGCAAAGAAATTATTATTGCAGTGCTGAGGATCAAACACAGGGTCACAAGTAAGTTAGGTAAACAGTCTGCCACTGACCTACATTCCCAGCTCAGGGAGAAAAAATATAAAATCAAGAAGAAAAGACAAACACTATAAATCAGCAATGACAGAAGAAAAGTTTCAATTTGATGATAAAGAACACTAACGTTAGCTGGACATGGTGGCTCACACCTGAAATCCCAGCACTCTGGGAAGCTGAGGCAGGAAGATTGCAAATTTGAGCCTAACCTGGGCAGCTCAGTGATTTAGTGAGACCCTGTCTCAAAATAAAAAATAAAGGGCTGAGGATGTAGCCCGAGTTCATTCTCCAGTATCACAAAACAAAACAGTCTCAATCCCAATTAAATAAAATACTTCTCCCCATCCCTGAAAAAAAGAATTCCAAAAATAACAAATATTGCCAAAGATATGGAAAGATCATAGTCCTTGTGTACCATAGGTGGGAATGTATAAAATGGGACAGCCTCTGTGGAAAACAGCAAGATGTTTCCTTCAAGAATTAAACCTACAATTGTCATATGAACCAGCAATTTTGTCTCTGAGCGTATACCCAAAAGAATCAAAACAAGTATTTGTACATTCCTGTTCATAGCAGCACTGTTTACAGTAGCCAAGAGGTGGAAGCAACCTAGGTATCTACATATGATTAGATGAAGGAAATATGGTATGTCAGTGCAATGGAATATTATTCAGTGTTTAGAAGGAAGAAAAACCAGACACATGCTACACCATGGATGATCCTTGAATTTATTGTTCTCAGTGAAATAAAAGCAGTTACACAAAGACCAATACTGTATGACTCCACTTTTATGAGACACATTAAGTAGGCAAATGCCAGGATCTGAGAAACAGTTTCAATTTTGCATGATGACCAAGTCTTGGAGTTGGAGGGTGGATATGTTTGCACAACAACATAAATTTAACATCACTGAACAATGCTCTTAAAAGTTGTTAAAGTGAGCTGGGCGTGGTGGCGCAAGCCTGTAATCCCAACACTTGGGAGGCTGAGGCAGGAGAATCTCTAAGAATTTGAGGCCAGCCTGGGTTACACAGTGAGTTTAAAGCCAGCCTGAGCTGCATAGCAAGACCCTGTCTCCAAAAAAGAAAAAAAAATCATTGAAGTGGTAAATTGTGTGTCAGTTGTATTTTATGACAGTTCAAAAATTTAATTAAATATCTTTTCATTAGTATACCTACAAAAATTGTACTTATTATTATAGGTGAATTTCACTGATAAAAATTTTGTGGAATTTGGTTTTCTGTCTTGTGAAGTAAGTACCTACATATACCCTCCATTTGGTCTGTCCTGCAAAATCTAAATTATTTATTCTCTGGCCCTTCCCTTGGCTCCTCCGTCTGTAATCTCTCTTTCACCTACACTGGCTGAAGGTCCCAGGCCCTCACCTAGCTCTCTGTCCACGCACAACCAGGCTCTGCCCTGGAAGTCCCCTTGTCTCCTGTCCATGTTCTCGGTGACCATTGACCCCACAGCTCCAGGGTGCTAAGCGGCCCTCATGATTGCCACCAGCAGCCCCACCCCATCGCCACCTCAGCAGACAGATCACTTCTGCCCAGCCTCCTTCTGCGATCAGGCTTGAGCGGCAGAGCCTCCTGATCCAGGATTTTCAAAGGGCACAATGAGGGCCTTCCACGTGTGACCTCAGCCACTCCTGTCTCCCATCTTTAGCCGCATCCCTGTACAACTTGTTTTCTAGCCTCGTGGAATTCTGATTTCTCAAGTCTGCTGCACAGATTAGACTGCCTTTGACAAAAGAAAGAAGAACCTGGCTACATGGTTTACGTAGCAAGGATACTCACATCTCATGTCACGGGAGCCCCAGAGCAGATGCCCCTGGCTCTCTGGACTCATAGTGTCAAGGACCCAGTTGTTTTCCTGTCTCTTCTCTGCATCCTTGGATACATTCTTCCTTGTCACAGTGACTGCTGTCATTCCCAGCATCACTCCCAGATGTGAAAGTGTCCCAGGATGGAGGGTTTTTTAGAAGCCCCGTTGCAGACCTCCCTATGCCTCCTGCAGCACTGAGTCACAGAACTGTGCCCTTATCAGCCACTGGCAAGACACAGGGATCACCCTTCCAACCTGAGGCCTCGCTGGCAAGAGCACAGCTGAGCAGAATGAGGGTCCTGAGGACAGAGGGCAACAGCACTCTCCCGCCCTGCCCCGCCCTTCCTCACAGGCCGTCTGCTGAGAGTGCACTCGGCCTGCAAAGCCCTACAGGCTTCCCTCAGCCAGCTGACCTCACCACCGCCCTCTCCTCGGCCAGGCTCCAGGGCCTCACAGCTGTATCTGTCTCCAGTGCAGCCTTTGCTCCCTGGGGTTGGCTTTCTGCTACCTCAAGTCCCTCAGGAACAGAGACTGCAGCTGGACCTCCCAAGGACACATGTAGGAAGGGCCCGGTTAGACACCTGGGTAGTGATATTGTGTGTCCTGCATCTAGGAGAAAAGTCCAAGGAAAAATGAGGGCCTCTGTCACTGAGATGAACAGACCGCTATGTAACGGAAGCTCATCTTTGCTCTTCCAGGAGGCACAGACGGGCGCCTCACTGCCCTGTGCCAACACTGGCTCTCTCAGGGCGGTTCACCTGCCAGCCTGTCTGGACCTGCTGCCCCATGGCTGGGCTCGTGCCCCTTGCTGATGAATTAGATGATTCTCTAAGCTCCTGTCCTTGAGCACTGAAGACGACATCACGCTGCTTCTGGTTGGCCTTCGTCTGGCTGCACCCTTTATAGTTACTACCTCCCAATCTGCTCATGCCAGAAGGACAAGTCTCTGACTCCACGGGGATCCCATGTAGTTATAGAGGCCACGGAACACCCAACCGTGGCAGAAGCATTGCTGAGGTTGGCACAAGAGTGTGACCAGGCTCCCTCACCTCTGGAGAGGCTGCCTCCAGCCCAAGGCCAATTCCCCAGTCTCCTTTTCCTGCAGGGAGATTTCCTGGCACCCACCACGCAGTGGGTCTCGCAGTGAAACCCACAGGCGTCACTGTGCAAGCTGCCAGAAGAGGAGCCATCTATTTGATGATGAGGGTAAAAAGTAGCAGAGCCTGGGGCTGGCAGAGCTCTGTTAAGAGGGAAAGGCATGAGAAGATGGGTCGTGTGGAGTTTGTGTCCCCAGGCACAGAAAGCTGGAGTGAGAGGGGGTCCTGGTTCAGATTGGCACTGCTGCGTTCATCCAGCCAGTGTGAGAGGGCACCTGTCTGTGCACAAGTGCCTGTCAATAAAGGTTTCCAAGTTGTTGTTGACAAGTGCGGCCCCCAGGGAGGTGCTCAGACAGACAGGATGCCGTGGAGCTGGAAGCTGCTGGGCGTGAATCCTGTCTGTTCTATTTCCCTCCCAGAGCTAGCGGATTCCTAGAGATGATAAGCAGCCTGCTTTTGATCCACAGTTCATATGAAAACTGAACCTGTGCCTACACCTCAACCACTTGCTTTAAATCCTACATCAAGCCAATATTTCTCCATCCTAAATCACCCAGGCCCTGGGTGCCAGAAAACTGGACACCGCCACCCCAGGAGCCCAATAACATTGCTTAGGGGTTCCTGGCCCCACCTCGGTTGCCCTTTCTTTCTTTCTGTCTTTCTGTCTTTCTTTCTTTCTTTTTGTACCAGGAATTAAACTCAGGACATTGCACTTGCAGGCAGGTGCTTATGTCACTGAGTTATATCCCCCGGCCCTTACCTTGCTCTTTCTGAGATGGGCTCTGGCCTCCTCCCCCAGCTCCTCTCTGTGTCCCTGGTGCTTCTTCACTGGCTTTGTGGGCATGGCAAGTGTGCCCCTCCACTCAGCAAATGTAAGTAACACGTCCTTTTTTCCTTAAGCCTCTGAGTTGTTTAATTCTTTCCCTTTTTTCTTTGTGATCCTGGGGATTGGACTCAGGCCCTTGCCTGTGCTAAACTAGTTCTCTACTAAACAAGCTACATTCCCAGTCCCTTTTATTGTCCTTAAGGTGCATTCATGGTATAGCACTGTGGTAGCGAACCTATGGTCCATGTGCCACAGTGGGTTGTTTGTATTATTGAAAGCTCCAAAAGGTTTGCCTTCACTGTATAGCAGGTGTGAGAGTTTCCTTCCTTTTCAAGGCTGAGTAATATTCCATATATATAGCCCATTTTATTTACCCATTCATATGTTTCTGGACACTTGGGTTCCTTCTACCTCTTGCCCATTGTGTATTGTACCACTGTGAACATGGGTGTGCAAATCTCTTGGAAACCATGCTTTTCATTCTTTTGGTTATACCCAGAGTTGGAGTTGGTGGTCGTCTGGTAATTTCACTTTTAGTTTTTCGGAGTGGCCATACTATTTTCCACAGTGGTTGCACCATTTTGTATTCTCCCAGGCATGCATTTATTTTTAAATTGTTGTATGATAATATTCAGAACTCAAAAAAGAGCACTTCCTCTTCCTGCTCATAGCATTAGTGCAGGTGGAAGGCAGGTAGGCGGGCAGGCAGGTGTACTCTATGGATATAGAGAAGTTTGTCTGGTTAAAGCATTGGCATGACTCAAAAATTGGAGTTTAAATGCAGCTGATTTTAAAAATTTGTTCAAAATATATCAAGCAAATGCTGGATTTTCATATATTTTCTTCTATAATGTCCACAATCACCACCGCCTTTATCTGGTTGCATCTTCAGGGCTCCCTCCATTCCTTCAGGACCGCTCCCTGGTCTTGGGTGCTCTCTGTCCCATTTCCCCAACTCTTCTCTCCTTTGTGTCTCTGGAGGCCAAAGGTCGTTGGGGAGGCTCCTCTGGGCCACCAGGGCTGGGGCGGTTAGTTAGTTACAAACAGCTACCAGTTCCACCTCCAAGCAGAAATCCCACAAGAGAAGGAGTAGCTCTTCAGAGGGGTCCCTCAAACTCCACTGTCTAGGGGAGCAGCACCTGCTGTTCATGGGGCACAGTCCCAGCCTGGAGAGGGAGGGAAGAGGGGAGGCAGAAGAGGGGAGTGAGGTAGGGAGGATGGGGAGGAGGAGGTGAAGCATGGAGGAAAGAGAAAGACAGGAGAAGGGCAGGAGAGGAGAATAAGGAGAAGGGAAAGAGAGAGATGGAAGAGAGGAAGGAGGGAAGGGAGATGGAGAAGGGGTGGAGACGCTGGCCAGGTCAGACAGGCCTGGAGGGATCTTTCTGGCTCTGTTTTAATGACATCTGAACATGTGCCATGTGTAAAGCTAGACCGGCTTTGGCTCTGACCTCGATGGACCCGGCCCTACCCCATCCAGGCTCCCAAGGCCCTCCC